>ML109164.1:0-25514 GCA_003697995.1 Taxidea taxus jeffersonii
GGGGGGGGCAGGAAATAAGTGTTGGTCTTTAGAGAAGTCACATACAAGATTTTTGGAAACTTCGCCTGAGCCAGACCCTCGAGGTAATAAGGGTGTCATTTACAGTGCACCAGAAAGAATTAATCACAGGAGCAGCTGGGACAGTTAAGAAAAGATGCTCAAATTAGAGCCAGTCTGTAGGGAACTGCCAGCCAAGGAAAGATGGAAAGCTGGAACCTGTTTTAGAAAGGGATGGGGAATAGGCTTGTACACTTAAACTGGACATTGTCCCCAGGTGGTGGTGGTCATGTTGTAATGCCTGCCCCATCCCTGCTCTGAGGCTTAACAAGTGGCTTAGGCAAAGCTCTAATGACTTGAAAGCTTTGTGATTTTGCTTGGGGGCAGGTAAGTGTCTCCTGAAAGGATATCTCCCCAAGCCCCAGGAATCATAGTCATGTACAGATCTCCACATCAGCCTCAAGCCCTCAGGCTGTCAGTTCTTAACTCTTAGAGTAAGTTACCTTTTAAATCCAAAATGAGTGCTATAGCTGTTTTGATTTTTTTTTTTAAGATTTTATTTATTTATTTGATAGATAGATCACAAGTAGGCAGAGAGGGGGTGGGAAACAGGCTCCCCTGCTGAGGAGAGAGCCCGATGCGGGGCTCGATCCCAGGACCCTGAGATCATGACCTGAGCCGAAGGCAGCAGCTTTAACCCACTGAGCCACCCAGGTGCTCCTGCTGTTTTGATTTTTTTTTTTTTTAAGATTTTATTTATTTGTTTGTTAGAGAGAGAACACAGGCAGACAGAGTGGCAGGCAGAGGCAGAGGGAGAAGCAGGCTCCCTGCTGAGCAAGGAGCCTGATGTGGGACTCGATCCCAGGACGCTGGGATCATGACCTGAGCCGAAGGCAGCCGCTTAACCAACTGAGCCACCCAGGTGTCCCCACTGTTTTGATTTTTAAGTGTTAGAGCTCTTGGATCCAGATCAAAGAATAAATACGCATTATTATTTGCTATGCAGATGCTATGCTGTATCCAAAACTCTGGACTGAAGTCATAAAATAACTTTTTGTGATCATATTTGAACCCATACCAGGGAGTGATCATAAAATATCAAGGTGGTTTCCAAAATCTACGCAGATCAAATTTGGAGACATAGTAGTGCTGGATACCTAAACATCTTTCTGCAGCATCAATACTTAAAGTTTTGAGGCGAGAAAAAGGTTTGCCATTTTGCATTCATACAGTTTGTGTTATATATGCACAGACAAAATCAGAAACAGTCTTTCATGAGCATCTTGAAAGCAGAGAAATATGAGCAGTTTATAATGAAAAGTATTGGTACGTTTGTATTGTCAGAGAACCAGTGACATTAACCATGCTCCTGCTGTGAGAAAAAGAGTTTGCTTACGTCATGCTGGCCAAGGCCTACTATACTGCCAGATTGGAGCGGGTGGGACAGATTATTTCTGAGCAAGTCCAGGGAGGCCCACATGATTGATAGGTCACTCTCTGTGTTTTGGTTTTGGTTGTTGGGTTCCCCCTACTCCACTTTTAATTACAGACACAAAAATTGGCTCCCACCAATCAGTGAGCATCTTTTTAAAACTGGACTTAATCAGGTGTGTTGTTATAAAAATGCAAGTGAGTTCTACTTCCTGACATGATGTGTTCCCTATTAACACAGAAATGGTTTGTCTCATTTCCCTTATCATTTTATATTTACTATTCTGTTTATGATAGGTTTTAGGTTATATTTTCAACTGGGGAAAAAAGGTCAGTAGTTAAAAATGGAGTTCAATGCCTAAGTTTGAAACCAGGGAAAATATGCTAATATGAAGGAAGTTCAAGAGCAACCTATAGCAGAGCAGAGCAGCAGCCGTGGGTGTCCCTGGAATGCCTTAAGTTGCCTCTCACCGCAAAGTGGGATGATAGCTCTACCGTACACACAGCCTGTGATATGAGAAGCAACGATCTAAAAAAACAGACATTTTTAAAATTGAAGTGTTACTATGGAAATACAAATAAGCATGATATGGGAGAAAACCCTGAACAGTAACTGCCTAAGACTATACTCTTTAGCATCATTGTTCAGAAACCAGCCATGAAAATTTTGAAAGATGTCCAGAATTTTTTTTTTTGCAAAAAATAGAAATCTTGGCTAGAAGTAGTACAGTAAAAAACATAATGAAGTGAACAAGGCCATGGTCATTTTCTAAAACTCCTTGAAAGGTAAAGGTAAACTCCAAATAACAGAAGATTTTAGTAGACCCTTGCACTATAGGTTTGGCCAAATTTACTTACAGTCAAAATGAGGCAACCAGGGGGAGAAAATGCCCATATCACATTATAAATGTAAATGTTCTCCAAGGATATGTATGGACAGCCATCTGAAAGACTGTTATTGACCCAATTCTTTACAATGTAATTGGTTCAAAATATTAATATAACGGGTGTTACTATTAGCTTTTGAACTACTTTTATATCTGTGAAGACATTAATTTGTAAAATCTTTGATGGTTTAACAAATAGGATTTTTCAACAATATGTAATTTTTATTTTGCTTGTATGGTATTGGTTATGGGATCTTGGGAGTGGGATTATGCAGAGTCAGATAAGTTAGGCATCCTTTAGGAACAGACCTGATGTATACCCTGCATGTACCATCAGCCACTTTAATACTTCCCTAGAATTCCTTACCTTAAAGAGTTTACCTCTGGATTCTCTTACTGTATTCAGTGGAGTAATAAAAGTGGTAATGTTTTGGAGGAAGTATAAAATTGAACTACAGAAACAAAAAACTCACCTTTTCAGACAGATTTATAAAGACATAAAAAGTGACATTGTCTTATGACCCAGATTGCCTAGATTTATCCAGGGAAGGTGATAAGAGGCTTCAGTATCAGGCTAATGCAGTGTTTTTTCTGTCATGGAAGTGTAAAAGTACACTCCATACCATCTTTCCCACCTCTAACCCTGGTATCCAAAAGATTATTTTTTTGAAGTTTCTAACACAATTCACTTGTTTACTTGTGGTCCCACTCATTGATTGGTCCGCAGAAGCATAGTCAGTCTGCCAGATCATTGGGTGCTATGAAGCAGTGACAGATGGGAGAAAGCAAGCAAAGAGGAGGAGGAGGGAGAGCCTGAGGTTACTTCTCCACCCTCCCCCTTCTCACCTATTTTCCCAGCCACAGAGGTGTTTCTCAGACACAGCACTCGATCCTTCATATCACAACAAAGAAGAAGCTCCCAAAGTTGGCCTAATTAACAGATATCTCTCTAAGGATGAACACTCAAGACAGAATTGTATAGAGGCCCCAGTGTGGCTCAGTTGGCTGAGTTCCTACTCTTGGTCTCAGCTCAGATCTTGATCTCAGGGTTGTGAGTTCAAGCCTTGCTTTGGGCTCTGTACTGGGCGTGGAGCCTACTTGAAAAAAAAAAAAAAAAAGACATAGCTCTGTATTTTTACTCAAATATATATTTTTACTCAAATGATAAATTTACTACGGTGAAAATGAAACTTGAGAGTTGGACTAGCGGGTTGATCATTGGGAACTTTGGGGTGTGTGAAACTCTTAGTTTATTTACACGGAATTAAAGAACACCCTTATCCACATGCTGTCAGACTGTCATCTGATTAGCAAAAGACTAAGGAATAAGTCAGAGAGAAACTGATTCCTTTATCACATGGCACAAGCAGCATGACCTTCCAGCAAGAAGATATACATACTGAAATTCATACCAACAGAAGCCCCAAAATACTGCACTGGTCACTTCTTGGAAAGTCATTGAGACCTTCTTAGCAATTACTATAGCTAATAGTAACATTTTTGCTTTTTGCTTCTACATCTTAAGTTCGGACTTTCAAAATATGATACAAAAGAGATAAGAAAGATTGCTTAGAACACTGAACCTAACATGCAGCATCAGAAAATTTAGCCTTGTTTTTGTTTTTCCATAAACCAATAAAACTGACTCATCTTACATATTATTACCGTGTTAGAAAATATCTTCTGATAGGAAGTAATTTTAAAACATTGATTTCATATTATTTTTATTTTATTTATTTATTTTTTTAAGATTTTATTTATTTATTTGACAGACAGAGGTCACAAGTAGGCAGAGAGGCAGGCAGAGAGAGAGGGAGAAGCAGGCTCCTTGCAGAGCATAGAAGAGCCCAATGTGGGGCTCGATCCCAGGACCCTGGGATCATGACCTGAGCCGAAGGCAGAGGCCTTAACCCACTGAGCCACCCAGGCGCCCCTTGATTTCATATTAAAGCCAAAAGATCTATGGAGAAGCTTGAAGAGTGAATTTTTTAACATCAACAGAACATTTTTTGTTTTAAAGATTTTATTTGTCATAGTAAGAGAGAGTACAGGCAGGGGGAGCAGTAGGCGGGTGGTTGGGGGGGGCTGGCAAACTCCCCACCAAGCAAGGAGCCCCATTCAGGTCTTGATCCCAAGACCCTGGGATCATGACCCAAGCCAAAGAAGACACTTAACTGACAGAGACACCTAGGCGTCCCAAGATCAATAGAAGATTTTAAAGAAATGTTTACATTTAGAGAGCTTCAAGCTATTCACTGTACCCTGCTGTAGAATACTTTTGTGAGGAAGGTTTTCTTTTTCAAGGTTTATTTCTTTTAGAGAGAGAGTACAGGGTGGTGGAGGGGCAGAGGAAGAGGGAGAGAGAAACTCAAGCAGACCCCATGCCGAATGTGGAACCAGACACCAGGACTCTATCTTAAGACCGCAAGATCATGACCTGAGCCAAAACCAAGAATCAGATGCTCAACTGACTGCACCACCCAGGTGTCCCATGTGAAAACATGGTTTAAATACAGAGTAAGATTGAATTGATTGAAGACACTATGATAAGAGGAAGTAAAGGAATTAAAACACACTTGTTCCATTTATGCCACTGTTATTCTGCGTATAAGTCACTCAGTTCCCCACATCTTCCATGAAGCTCACAGGCTCACCTGGGCTCAGAGCAGGCTGTGGCTTGCTCTGAATTGTTTCTATGCCTATATGTATCCACAGCCTTGATATTCCTGGCTAGGCCACAATAGATACTTGTTGACTACAGGTCATGGTCATGTTATTTAGAGGCTTTGACTATAGTAAGGCAAAAAGAGTCGCTTACTGCAAAACAATGGCTTGACTCCAAAAGGGATCCAGAGGCCATTTTTTTTTGCACTCTGGCACAATTTACTCACTTGCCTGTAGCAAGACTCATTGATTTCTCACAAAAGTACTTCATCTATCTTTCATTTCACTGGGTGATAAGAACTGGTAATGGAGGCTGTAGGGTTAATTGCCCAGCTCAAGATGCTCTCCCTACCCTGCCACTTTTTCCAACTGGGTATGTGTGCTTCATCTCCCATCACCTGTATCACACTTCCCCAATTGCCAGGCCCTAGTATACAGAGCCAGGCCCTCTTTCCATAGAAGTCTGAGACCCTCTCCACACTGAGTGCTTCTTTTGAGGCCCTTTGATTTATTCAGAGTCCAGCAAGGCCCCAGTTAGGCCAGCCCTGCTTCTTGTGGACTGCCTAAACATCACTGCCATAAAGAGTTGCCTCAGCTGAGCATGTCCTTCCTTCCCCCCACAGACATAACCAGCGCGGTGCAATCCAAGCGGAGAAAATCCAAGTAAACAAGCTGGACGGCGTCTTGATCCTTGTAAATGTGTGTAATTTTACAAAAAGCAATTTTGAGCTGTGACTTTTTAAAATCCCATTTCTGTACAGCTAGTCATTTTAATAATGTGGCCCTTTTCCTAGTCCTTGCAACCTGTTTTGTAAAGTGCAATGGGGTAAGCAGAATTGTTGAACCCTTTTGGTGTTACAAGATGAAGTTCAAGGTTTCTAAAATGTTGCCATGTATTGAGAGGAGCTAATGCGATTATGTTATTAGTTTTCATATTTCCTAAGCAGCCTAGAGTACAGGGTGAGCATTTTTAGATATTCTAATGATGTATTGTGCTGTGGAAGTTATGTGTGTGAATAGCAGTAGTGGGAGCTAAAGGAATCTTCTCATTTGGAAATGTTGTAAATAATTTTATTATATAGTGTTTGAGATGTATTTGTTGTAGAAATGGACCAGTGAATAAAGAGAATCTAAGGGTTTGTACAATGTGAAATACTGAATGTGTTAAATAAATGTCATTGTCTTAGAACATAAATGTATGTTATTGGTAAGGGATTATTGGGTGAGCATGCTCTTTCTTTAGACCATAAGTGAGTAGGATTAGCCTTCTTTGTAAATTAGAATCCCACCTTATCCTTACTATACCTGCTTTGAAGAAACTAGCCCTTTCAGCACTGTACCTGGCACTTTGATAAATGTTGGTCAAATTTGTTTTGGTTGCAAATAACAGAATCAACTTGGGATCAAAGACCACCCAGGATTTTCTAGGGACAGGAAGCCATCAGTAACCCAGATTTACTTTTGTCTCCACCTTGTACATCTGTTTCTCTGTGCACAAATTGTTAAGAGTCTTCTTCATTCAAGAGATAAGCCCAGACTGACCAGCCAGATTCTTTGTAACAGCATCAAGAATCTTGCCCACTTTAGGTCAGCTTTCCACTTTCAGTCCAATTCTATGGTTAGATCAGGCAGTTCCCACATAGAAATGGCCGTTTTTTGTTATATACTTTATATACTTCAAAAATGCCCACTACTTTCTACCTTTTGGGTACCCTATTTCTCATCTGTATCAGGCTTGGGGCTGGTTTCTCATCAACATGCCCGGGTTTTCCCCTTTCCTTGCTCAATTCCTACCTAAAAATTATAGTCTCTAAACCTGCTGCTTCTGCCCCCACCCTACTCCCAACCTCTGATGCTTGGGGCTCTGTCCTTGTCTTGGTCTGGGCCTCAGCCTCAGCTGTATCTTCTACAGCTAGACACAGAGTCCGTCCCTTCCCCTGCAGGGTCTTCTTGACCTTGCCAGAACCTAATACCTGAGACCAAAAGGATTAGTCAGTGACTCTGTCATGCTCTCATTCTGATCTCTGTTTCAGCTGCCTTTATGTATGTCTTGGGTTATAAGGATCCTCTAAAAGTAGTTATTGATGAGTCAGGCCCCACAATTGTCTGGCTCTATTCCCAAAAAGCTTATCTTCCCTATTCTTTCTGTGTCTGTATGACACACAAGCAGAACCAAAGCCAGCCTAATAATAATCCCTGTGCCACTACTGTGCTTGAGATTGCAAAATGCTTCTCCTGTGTTAGCTCTACTCAGACAGAAAGCATAATGTGCTTTAAATAGATTTTTATTTGTTTTTCTTTATATTAATTTTTTTCTCCCATAGAGGAATAACATTAAAACCTAACAATCAGAATCCCGTTATACACATACACAGGCATGCCACATGACTGGATTGAGGTGGTTATGTCCTTAAGTCTGTCAACATGTCACAACATGGTCAGCCACAGTCTTCTCATTTCAGTCAGTCTCAACACAAAACACTTAAGAGGGATACACTCAGCTTGTTGGTTCCATGTGGAACTAGGTGGCAGGGCAAGAGGGAAGATACAAGGGGCTCCGGTGTGTCTGCATTCAGTCCCCTCACATAAAGCCACATGGATCTGAGAAGACATCCAAGAGCTCTAGTGGGGTCCTTGTTGCACCTAAGACATTATAGGTCAGAACACATTGATCAGGGTTCCAGGTGGGGGTTAGGGAGCAGGCATACCCCAAAACAGCAGCAAACTGCATTCATACACACTTGGTACCCTGTTGGGGGACCAAACTGGCAAAAGCTGGAAAGTGAGAGCCAGCTTGAAGAGAGCACACAGACATATTGGGGAATTACTGTAAGTCGCCCTTTGATGTCTTGGGTCTCACTCTAGAAACAGGGGTCCCTCTGACATACTCAGTTTTGGCAAAGTGCTGGTAGTATTGACATCTATTAATACAAACTACTCCACAGTCTCTGAAAATATCAGTCAAGACAGACTCTCTCACCCCCTCCTGTCTAAGGTTGCATAGGACTTTGTGAATTCAGGTTCCCTCATGGATTCAAGTTCTGTGGTTTAAAAAAAAGAAAATCCTGAAGCATGCTCAAGGTGAAAGGCACATACACAGTCAATACAGTATGACGAGGTCTGATGCTTCAGGAGTCAGACTAGCAGGAGACTGAGTAGATTGGTTCTTAGAAATCTATATACTCAAATGCTACAGAATCTATAGGAAAGTACAAAAACACATGAGCCTTACAACCAGCCAGGTGGTGAGATTGCAGGGTTCTAGAACTACAGGTGCCTCCAGAAATACATGTAAGGGAGGGCCTTTTGAAATTTGAACCAAATGCCCTATAACTCAACTCTTTCCCCCTCCCAGAAGGATCATGGGGACTGCCCAGGACTGAGCCTATGCCCCAGCTGGCAGCAGAGGAGTAGGCAGGAAGAGTGGGAGGGAGGTTCAGCTCTCGGAAGTGCTGAGGACCCTAAGCTGGCTGTGAAGTGACCACAGGGTAGCTGGAAGAATAAAACCAATCAGGCTGTAACTGCAGGAGAACCTTAGCCAGAGGAGCAAGGTTATCAACTACTGGGGCACTAGTGGACTGGTGCAGGTACTTTGATCTGCCTTTACTGTAGATTTGGTTTACTCCCTTGAACAGGAGACCCCAACAGGAACTTCCTCCATCCCCATCCCAGCAACCATGGGGCTACCCTGCTCCTTTATCCATATACCCAACCTGAGGCTTGGGGCTATAGGATCAGGGAGGGCAGCTGCCTTAACCCTCATGGGATTGCAGTTTTCCAGCCAAGCCTCAGCTTGGCAGTGAGGCCAAGAAACCTGGAACTGGAGTGAGGGGGAAGACTGATGTTAGTATGTAACAGGAAATCTTAAGTTTCAAGGGAGAAAGAGCACACACTAGAAGAGGTTAAAGGAAAAGGGAAGCAACTCGGGGTATCCCAAGAAGCTGTTGCTGGTGTCTGAGCCCAAAATTCACTCCCGCCACAAGAAGGGCAACACTGTCTGCCTATGTCCCCTCTTGGTCTCACCCAGGAATTCAGGTTCCCTCTTCCAGTTACCTACTGGAGGAGAGGGCAAGGGGAACCATAGGGCACCCATTTCTTCCCATCAGACTAGAAAGGAAGAGCCCTGGGGGAGGAAATGAGAGGCTCCCCGGAGGCCCTGACCCTGGATAGGAACTATTTGGGGATTGGGCCAGTGGGGATCCTGGCTTCCTACCCAGGAGTGTCTACCTATCCTAGGTAGAGTGTGAAATACAAGGCCAAAGGCAACATGAAGGCTGAGCTGTTAGTCTTGGGATGGCTTCACCCCACAGCTTGTCCTCCCCAGTATCATTCTGCTTTCTTACTCTGGGGTGTGCACTTTCCCTGCCTAGAAGCCCTCTGGCTTGCATCTCTCCTAAACTAGTTCTAGCACCTTGGGCATGTGAACAGATGGTCAGGATGGCAGGGCCTTGCCCAGCCTCTACTCCTGGGGTGACATGTTGAGGGTAGGGCAACAAAGTACTAAGCCCTTCAGACTCAGGGGAGTGCAGAGGGATGGATTTCTGGAAGAGATTTGGGAAGTGGGATTCTAGGCAAGGGAAGTGGGGGCAGACTTCAAGCTCAAACCCAAGAGGAGGGCTTGGCCTCTCTAGCAAGCACAGTGCCAGTTCCCATGGTGCAGTGCCCTGCTCCCTACAGCTTCTTAACCTGTATGTCCTGTCTACATTTCCAGTAGGCTGCCTCTTTCCCTCAGTTCCCTCCACCTTCTCCCTCTAACTCACATCTCACAGTCCTGTTCCACATACTTTACCTTTCCAGGCCTAAAAAACTCCAAGGGGAGAGGGAAGGAGGAGACTAAAGGCAGAACCCTTTGGTCTCAGCGTCCACTCCCCCATCCATTTGGGAGGGAATTACTGGGAATGAATAAGGGAGCAGGAGTGAGCATAGTGCCAAACATGAGATAGGGTGAGGCTTGTAAAGTGGGGCTTGAGGGCGGGTTAAAGAGCTAGATGGTGGGAGAAGAGACTAGCGGAAGAAGGAGTGGGCCAGAGGTACAGGACTGGAGGGCAAGGATGAAGGGGAATGTCAAGGCAGAGATGGGGACAGGGACCAGAGAAGGAAGGAAAGATGGAGTGTCAAGGGGGAAGGAAATTGAGGATTAGATGCCAGGTATGGGGTCGTAGGGTGAAGGACAGGAGGGGGTTCAGAGTCGGATCAGAGGTGGGAAAATCGAGGTGGGGGGAGAGGGGCTAGCACCCCACCTCACATGAGGAGGAGGGAGGTTGTAGTGTCCAACCCAGGTGGGCTGCGGGCACTCCTCGAGCAACACACTGGCTGCGGCAGAGGGGCCTGACGGGTCGGGAGTCGGCGAGGGGTCTGTGGCTCGGCCGGAGGACCCTCAGTAGTTGAACTGGCGCTGGCACGGCTGGTAGACGAAGCTGCCCTGGTGCTTGGGCCGGCGCGAACGGCTCTCGCGGGCGCGGTTCTGCCGCTGCACCACCTTGGCGCTCAGCGCGTGGCGCTCGGCCCGCTGCCGGGCCCGCTGCAGCCGCCGCGCCTGGCCCGCCTTCTCCAGCAGTGCAGCCCGCGCCGGCAGAGGGGCGGCGGCGGCGTGGTGCAGGGCCCGGGGCTCGCGGCGGGCGGGCGCCAACTCCCTGCGGGGACAGAGCAGGGCTCAGTCAGGGCCGGACACTCCCCCACCCAGTCCCCGCACCCTAGCTCTGGCGCAATGCGTCTCTGCTCTTAGCAGGGCGCCCAGTGCCCTCCTTGTGAGCTTGTGGCCCCGCCCTTCTTCCGAGCCAACCTGGAGATGCCTCCTCAGTTCTAACCCCCGAGACCCGTAAACCGGACTTCAGGGAAGGCTCGGCCCCCACTTCCAATTCGGTTCTAACCTTCCGTGCCAGCCTCTGAAAGCCCCACCCCTTCGGCGCCCCGCCTAGCCCCTCGGCCAAACCCGCCCCAAGCCTCAGAGCTCGGTCTCTCCCAGGCCCCGCCTGGGCCACGAAGCCCCCTCTTAAGGTTCCGCCCCTTTACCCTCAGGCCCACTCCGAGCCTTGTCCCCGCCCCCGGCCACGAAGACACGCCTCTAAAGGCTCCGCCCCTTCATACGGGGCGGGCTCCCGGGCTTGATCCCCAGTCTCTAGGTCTCCAGGCCACGTCCCCGGCCCGCTCACCCTTCGCTAAGGTCGCCGTCAGGCAGGGCAGCGTCGGGGTGCGGGGAAGGGGGCCCAGGCTCCAGCACTATGGTGCTGCCGGTGACGTAAACGGACATGCTGGGGTGCTCGATGAGGAGATCCTCCAGGGGGCTGCTCTGGAGGCGGGCGGGCCCGAGTCCGGGCCCCTCTGCAGTAAAACAGGCGGGAGGGGTAACAAACCAGCTCTCGTCCATCAAGGAGGGCGCGGGCGGGGGGCGGCCTGCGGGGGCAGCGGCGGCCCCAGGGCTGGGTGGAGCCGCGTAGCTGTCTACGGGGCGCGGGAGGGGGAGCCATGCGGAGGAGGGGGCGCAGCGGGGAGGGACACACACACACCGGACACAGTGGGACGGGGAGAGAAAGGGCATCGTTAGTCAGACCCGCAGCCCCGCCTGCCGCGCCCACGGGGCACCCACGGGCCAGGAGTCTCGACCAGCTGACCTAGGGCATGTGAGGTGTGGGGCCCAATGCTGCGCTGCCAGGAGACCGCCCGGGCTTGGCATGGGATGGGATCCTGTTCCCCTGCCCTCAGTGTCACTGTCTAGACCCCATTTGCCCAGTAGGCCGGGGGAACTCCCCAGTCCCTTAGCAGCTCCCCTCCCCTCCGCAGCTCGGCCGCCTGCCACAGGCCCAGGAATCAGAGTCCTGACCCAGGCCTCACCCGGCAGGTCAATGATGAGCCAGCCGTCCACTTCATCTTCCTCGGAGACGAAGGCTCGGGGGCATTCGGGGTCCTCAGGGGGAGGGGGAGTACTGAAGAAGAGGCTGGCGAGGCGCTGGAACATGGCCTAGGATGAAACGGCCTCAGGTGGGGGCGTCCTCCGGCAGTGTAGAAACCTGGGAGGTGCACAGAAGCAGTCAGGAGTCCCCACTGACTTTAGTCGACTACCCCCTACCCCAGACTCCCAGCTCCGCTTGGGATCCCACCCGGTGCAAGGGATTTGTGAGGAAGCTCTGTGGTGTGTGCATGCTCTGGTAAGTCCGTCTGCTTTCAGGCTTTTTCTGTTTTCTGTGTGATCTTAGCAAGTTATTTAACTTCTCTGTGCTTTAGTTTTCTCATCTGTCAAATGTCAATGATAAAATACCTTCCTCTAGGCCCTTACAGGAATTCCATGAGCTAATAATAGTATCCTCCTCTGGGCTCTAATAAGAATTAAATGAACCAAACACAAAGTGCTTACAGCCATACTCAGGCACAGAGTAAGCATTCAGTAAACTAATCTACTAGTTATTATTAATATTTTTGCCCCCTCCAGGGACATGGAAGGAGTGATATATATGACCAGATTCTATCAGGAAAGGTCTCCAGAGGGCTGGACATCCAAGCTGGACCTCAAAGTTCTCTAAGCAAGGAAGAAACTGACCAATACTGCAATTACTTATTTATCATCTTCATACTATAACTAACATTCATGTGCTAGGTATTGTACTAAGCACAGGTATTTCTCACAACACACAACACAATATCACCACAGGTATTTCTCACAACAACTCTAGGAAGTGGGTGTAATTATTATCCCTTTTTACAGGTAAAGAAATTGAGGCTCCAGGAGGTAAGGTAACTTGCACAAAGTCTCACAGCTCATAAGACACAGAGGTTGGATTTAAACCCATGCAGTCAGATCCAGAGGCAGCACCCATAACCACTATACTCCATTGCCTTTGCTGGATTAGACATTAGTCTAGATTAGGTATTTTTAATTTGGGGGCCAAGGTATTTTTCTGGGAAGAAGTTTTCTTTTTCTTAAGATTTAATTTATTTATTTGACAGAAGAGACACAGCGAGAGAGGGAAGACAAGCAGGGGGAGTGAGAGAGGGAGAAGCAGGCTTCCCGCTGAACAGGGAGCCCCATGCGGGGCTTGATCCCAGGACTCTGGGACCACAATTTGGGCTGAAGGCAGACACTTAACTACTGAGCCACCCAGGTGCCCCTGGGAAGAAGTTTTCATCCTGATTTCCTAACATCACTCCTTGACCCCAAAGATTAAGAGCACCTACTTGAGCCTGTGTGGTCTGAAGAGTGTTAGCTGAATCCCACAGAACTGCTACCAAGTGATTCCACAGCTCTCACTTGTGTCTGTCTGACAAGGTTCTAAGATCCTATTCCCTTGGGCCCTTCCCCCCTCACCCTCTATACCTAAGCTCCTGCTCAAGGGCAGCATTCCTGGCTAGGAGGAAGATCAGGTTGCTGGCCCCAGAGAAACAGCAGGTCAGTGGGAGGTGATGATGAAGGCAGGGCCTATCAGACCTCAGGAACCCTTAAGGATGAGCACTGAGGATTGGACCAGGACCCAACTCCTTAAATCAGTCCTTTCCTGGATGAAAATGAGGAAGGAGACCCCCGCTCCAGGAATGGAGACCCAAGGAAGCGGCTAGAGATCTGCCCTTCTCCCCACTTCAGTCTACCTTAGGACTAGGCCTGGCTGGGAGTCCCCTGGATGTCCCAAAACTTGAGCCTCCACATCTGTCCCCTGAAGATGGTCAACCATTTTGCTACTGAGACACTTGTCACCTTCTTCTAGGGATGATTCCACACTTCCTGTAGAACTCCCTGGGGGCATGTCCACCCTTCCATCCCTGGAGGCATCATACACTTACTGCTAACCCTCCTGAGGTATTTTTTTTTAAGATTTTAAAAATTTATTTGTGATAGAGCACAAGCAGGGGGAGCGGCAGGGAGAGGGAGAAGCAAGCTCCCCACTGAGCAAGGAGCCAGATATAGGACTTGATGCCAGGACCCTGGGATCATGACCTGAGCCAAAGGCAGATGCTTAACTGACTGAGCCACCCAGGTGTCCCCCACCCGAGGTATTCTTATGCTTGCTGCTACCTCTCCCATTCCTTGGGTATGTTTTCACACTTCCCACCGGAATCATCCAACCTCTATAAACAGAGTATTTCCACATTTGCAGACCTACACTGGGCTCTAGAAGGAAGTGTTACCTGGTGCTAGCTTCTCTGATGGGTGGGTAGGAGACCTACAGAGATTATAAAAGGTTGGGCACCCCCAACTAGTGTCTGCCCAGCACAAGCCACATATCCCCACCCATCTGTTAGCCACAGAGAATTAGTGACTCAGTTACCAGAAATCCAGAAAGCTCCACCCCTCCTGAAGGAAGGGAAGATTGGATCCTTGATGAGGCACACCCTCCTTGCAACGACCTACCACTTCAGTGAGAAGATGAAAGGGAAGTTGAGAACTGTTGCAGGCCCATCATATTCACCTGGCCCATTTTACAACCTGAGAATCCAAGGAAATAAGTCTATCCAAAGACATAGATGTAGGTGGTGGCCAGGCAGGTGGACCCCGGGCCATGAAACATCCAGTCCATAGAATACACAGTCAGGAAAGCCTCAACAAACAAGCCCCAAAATGTAATGATGCAAGAGAGATTAGGGAGGTCAGAGAGGAGTCAGATCTTAATCAAGTCACTGCTCACCTCAGAACCCCTCTGTCCAGCTGTAAAAAGGCTTGGAGTTCCTGACACCAAGATTCACCAGGCATTTGCCAGAGCACCCACTGTGCAGCAAAACCTGCTGTGGGTCTCCTCTGATTACACCCAGATAGAGGTAAAGGCGGCCCAGTAGGGGGAAGCTCCCTGCCTGAAGTCACACAGCAATTAAGTGACAGAGCCAAGAGTGACAGCAGCACCAGCCAGCCGGTGCCCGCCCCCTCTCATGACCACAGTGGGGGGAGCCTCCCGGATTTTCTTTCCCATCTTTGCCAGCTTCCTGATTCTCACATTCCCAGCCCTGCTCCAGGGAGAACCATTCCCTTTAATAACTACAGCAGCTGTGCCCAGAATAGCACTTGAGCTCCAAGCCATCTCTACCCCACCCCATCCTTTAGCAAAGCCGGCTGGGATGGGATTCTTGGCCCAATCTCTGGGGCCCATCCACTTGGAAAGCCAGAAACTCTCCTCCTCCTACTTCTTCCTCGTGCCCCTCTCTGTCAACAGAGAGAGGGGCAGCATAAGCCTCGTCATCACCAGCACTAGGCCAGGTCATGTCCTTCTTAGCTGACAATGCTGGGGGTTGGGAAGGTAAGAAAGGGCCAAACAGAGGGAACCTTCACCCTCCATCCCACCCCAACATCAGCCCTGGAGACATCTTGATGCAGCCAATGACTTCACCTTTCTGTGGTCAGAACAGCTAGGAGGCAGCGATTTTATTGGGCTCTGGGACTACAAGGTACAGAGTGAGGGTCAAGGCCACAAAAGGGGACCCTGTCTCCAGAGACCTCCTGCAAAAAGATCCAGGAATGAGGGGACCTAAGAGCCCCCATCGAATTCGGATGGTACTGAGCTTAAGGTAGAGTCAATGCCCAGTGTTAGGAGGATGTGTAACTTGTTACTTAGTACTGAGTTCCTACCAGGCCTGTGCCGCGGCTGATGTATTTGTTATTCACTCTGTAGGCATGACTCTAATTGGCTTCAGGACCTCGGGTAATCAACTTCCCCTCTCTGGGCCTCAGTTTCTCCTTCCATGAAAAGGAGTCTAAGACCCCTTGTTTGGGGGCTGGGAGTGACATCAGCTAACGCTTGGCACAGAACATTGATGAGGGAGATGTTAGGGTTGTCCCCAGGGGTGCAGAGCTTGGAGCTGGAGAGAGGGTATTCCGCCATCTGGCGCCGCCCCAACGACCTAGAGCTGGAGCTCTGGGCTGCCCCCAACTCCTGAGGACCGCCGCCCCCGCCCCCAGCCTAGACCCAGCAGCGCCGCGCGAACGCAAGGAGAAAGTACGGGATCGGAGGCCTGCCCCCAACACCTGGGTTAGCCTAGGAAACTGCAGAGGCCCCTCCGGTCCGGCTGCCTTTCTGCGTCCCTCACGCGTGGGCCCAGCCCCGACCCAGCGCCTACTGGGTCAGGGGAGGACAAGCGACCCGAACCGGGGGGCGGTGCGGCCTTGGTGACGTCTCAATGTCATATGCAAATAGGGAGACGTCACGGTCTACCGGCCTGCGGCAGCCAATCGGGAAACGGGAATGCAGCCCGGCGGCCGCGGGCGGAAACAAAGACCCGGGAGCAGGGACCGCGGGGCGTGTCTCCGGACGCCGGACCCCCTGGGCCGAAGCCGGTGGGGACTCACCTGGGGGAGGGGGCGGTGCGCCGGGCGGGGTGGCTCTGAGGTAGTTGTGCGGCGGAGCGTCGCGGCGTTGGCGCTGATCACAGGCCGGGCTGCATCTCTGGGGCTGGACGGGGAGGCGGCGGGGCTCCGGCTCGGAAGCTCGCAGCTGCTGCGCTCGCCCGCGGGGCTTTGAGACTGTGCGGCCGCCGCTGGGCTCTGAGCACAAATTGGAACGTTCAAACAGCTGATTGTGACATCACAAAGGGGCCCGCCCGCCTCGCGTCACCGGCCGGCAGTGCGGTGGCCAATCCCAGGCTGCGGATACCCCCTCCCCACCCCCTCCACGATTCGCTGGCTAGTGGCTCCCGCTCGAGAGTCCGACTCCGAGCCTCGGGGGGCCTCCCGGGGAGGCCACTGCTAGGAGCTTCGACTCCTTGCCTCAGGGAGACCCACGGACCTCTTACTGAGGAGAGTCCCCACTCCCTACGAGATCCCCATCTTTCTCATTCCCTCCGTACCCAGTGTCCCCCGTATCCTTTCACCGGCATCCTCTGTCCTTGTCCCCCAGTCCGTACCCTTTTGTCAACTCCACACCAACGTCCGTGCACCCGCATGCTCCCCACCAACCTTCTCCCTCCTCTCGCTCCCTCTTGTGTCTCACCTCCCCACCCCGACACATTCTCTGCTTTCCTACTCTGTTTTTCCGCAGCCGGGCAGGCTTGAGAGGTGGAGGACATCCCCTTCCCTGTTCCGGGGGAGCACCCGGGAGTGTAGAGGAATTGGCGAGGCTGACTGGCAATTTTGCCGAGTGGGACTCGGAGAGGAATTGACCTGGGTTGAATAGCTCGTCTAGAGAGCGTTCAGACTTTATTTAATCCACATTGCTACCAGGGCTGGACAGAAAAGTGACAAGGCAAGGATTATTTGGCCTGATTTACACACCGGGAAACTTAGGCTCACACATCTCACTGTCACTTTGAGGATTCATTTTCAATAATGCATCCAGCAAACATTGTACCCACCATTGCCTGCTGCCAGACGGCTGCCTGACATTTACTAAACACTGAGCACCAGGCACCCTGCTCTAGCACTTTGTGTTTTCATCTCCACAACAACAGAGGTGAGTATTATCCCCATTTTCCAGTTGAGGACACAGACTCAGAGAGCCTAACTGACTCCTTATAGGTTGCAAAGCTATAATAAATAGCAGAATCAGGGTCTGAACCCATAGTTCCTGGCCCCAACCTCTTCACTCTCTACATGCATCTAACCCCCAGAGTGCCTCCGCCTCTCCAGGGAAACTGAGGCCCAGTCCTGACTGACCCCACACTTGCTGTGTGGCCTCAAGCAAGGCATATTACCTCTGTGGGCCTCAATTTCCTTTTCTGTCAAATATCCACGCATATCCAAGCTTCTAGATTCTTTCAAACTCTCAACCCTCAGAATTCTGCCAACCCTGTATTCGAGACCCAACCTCTCCCAAAGCCCTGGGAAATAACCGGAGGAGAGACCACAAATACACTTGCTCCTGATCTCCAGGACAATAGGTTCTGGGTCCTCTCTCAGTAGAGCAGCATGGGTGGGGGTGCCCATCTGGGCCAGTAGGAGGCAGGGAGTAAGCTAGGCGGGAGCTTCATGCTCTAGTGATAAAATCCTGTCCCAGCCTAGTCTGAAGTTCCAGAGGGACTCCTTAGCCCTAGCAACTAGGAGAAGGAGCCAGGAGATAATACCCAGAGGCTTCTGGGGTGGGGGAGGGGAGGAGAGAGCAGTGTTTTGGCCCTTGGAGTGATGTCCCCAAAGTGTCCTCCTCCTGTGCAACCCTGAACCTTGGCTTTTTACCCCTACTTCCTGCTTGCTTCATATCCTCTCTTGACCTCCTTGCTGACTTAAACCAAATAATCCCTAACACGCCTCTCCCATCACACCGTTTGCCTGTTCTAAAAACTTCTGTGGCTCCCTAAGTATCACGCTCCTTAACACAGGATTTGTAGCCTTTCAGGGACCAGCCTTGCCCTCTTCTGCTTTCTCCGGACTTCTACCGGCAGCACCGTGCTGGTGTGTCCCTCACTGTCTCTTCAGCACTCTCCCACAGCCTGGAATGCCCTCTTAGGTCTTTCTGAATTCATGTATTTTCTGTCTTCAGGACTCTACTCACCCCTTCTTCCTCTAGGCAGTCTTTCAGGACTCTACTCACCCCTTCTTCCTCTAGGCAGTCTTTCCCACCCATATGTCCAGAGCTACTTTTTTGGACAATGATTTATTTGTTCGATAAACAAGCAGTGGTGATGACAAAGTGTGTGTGTGTGTGTCTGTGTGTGTGTGTGCACGTGTGTGCTTATGTTTCTTCTCAAACGGATGGTTGGCAACCCAAGGGCGTACGTAATCTCTGTCCATATACTACTCCTGCCCCACCTGGACCCTCTCCCCTGCTATAGCAAGCATTCTGCTGGGCATAGGATTTGAGTTCCCCAAGCCCAGGGAAGGGGCTCCAAGCATATATATATATTTTTTTAAAGATTTGTATTCATTTATATGACAGACAGAGATCACAAGTAGGCAGAAAGGCAGGCAGAGAGAGAGGAAGGGAAGCAGGCTCCCCGCTGAGCAGAGAGCCTGATTCGGGGCTCAATCCCAGGACCCTGGGATCATGACCTGAGCCGAAGGCAGAGGCTTTAACCCACTGAGCCACCCAGGCACCCTGCCAAGCATATATTCTGATAGCCTAAGTGAACTGGGTTCTGCTCCCAGCCTTAGCTGAACCCCATGTGCAGGCTATTAGGGCAGATCCCACTCTTTCTTTTCTCTGTGGAGTTAGAGGGACCTGTGGAAATAGGGGGCTTTAGCCCAGTGCAGGCCTCTCCTGGAACCCCAGGACCCATCATGCTCCACTGCAAATTTATTATCAGGGCTGGTGGACATCCAGATCTTAATTCATCCAAACTCTTCATCTGATAGTGGAGAAACTGAGGCATAGAGAGATGTCAAGGCATCTGCTTAAAATCATACAACAGCAGAGTCATCTACTGACCCTGGTGGGGGTGGTGGGGAGCTTAGTATTCTGGGATCCTGGTCTGGGCCTGAGACCTGTGAAAAGAGGCAGTAGGCGCCATTCTAGGGGTAATCCTGGAGTCTCATTTCCAATTAGAGAGTGCCACTGCTGGACAGACGTGGAAGTCTGCACATACACATGAAGGCATCCACATACAAACATACACACATGTGCACATGAGCTCGCTCCCACGGAGTTAACAGATGCCCGTGCCCATCCAATCCCTGCTCAGATAGAAGCATCTGCCCGACTTCATGGGCTCCAGGACTGGAGGTCAAGAGGCCAACCTATTCCTGTCTGGGCCTGAGGCTTGCCCTCACCAAACCCTGGGGGTTCCCCAATGGCTTGTGGCCCCCACTTCAAAAGGCAGAGATGAGTCAGCCTGGGTGTGTCCTTCACGAGACCTTGTGTGTACCTGAAGGTATGAGTCTTCTGGAGAACTGCCTCACCTCTGGTCTCTCCCCCTTTCCCCTCTCAGGTAGAGGGCAAGGCTGAGGCAGAGACCAGTGGGTAGTTTGGAATCCGAGTCAAAACCCAGAGCCCAGGGACGCCTGGGTGGCTCAGCTGGTTAAGCAGCTGCCTTCGGCTCAGGTCATGATCCCAGCGTCCTGGGATCAAGTCCCACATCCGGCTCCTTGCTCAGCAGGGACCCTGCTTCTCCCTCTGCCTCTGCCTGCCTCTCTGTCTGCTCTGTGCTTGCTCTCTCTCTCTCTCTCTCTCTCTGACAAATAAAATAAAATCTTTAAAAAAAAAAAAACCCAGAGCCCAGATCACTCTAGAAACATAACTTTCCCTTGTCCCCCACTGGCCCCAGAACTACAGTTAAATGAAAATATTAATTATGATCCTATAGGGATTTCTCTGTGCCAGGTACTATTCAAAGTCCTTACCCCTGTTGATAATTAATTTAATCCTCACAACAACCCTCTCATGTAGATAATATTATTCTTTCCATTTTACTGGTGAAGAAACGGAGACAGACGGGGGAAAAAAATTTAATTGGTAAAGCCAGCTAGGGTAGACATAATCCCCCTATTCCCCACCAACAAACTGGCCTATACCTTAACCAGGGGCCATACCCCCAGAATTTCTATTCAGAGAGATTTGTTATTCAACTCAGAGTTGTTTAAATTGAGGGTGGTGTGTGTGTGTGTGTATGAACACCATGAAAAAACCTTGGCCGGATTATGAGTAAATTCGAATTTCAATCCTGGGTCTATCCTGGGCTCGCTGCCTGGCACCCTGGGTGAGTCGGTTTTCCCATCTGAAAAGTGGCTGGCTCCATGCTTCCTAAACGTTACCACCAGTCCCTTCCTTCGGGCAGCCATTTGTGTGTCTATCGTCCCTGGGGGAGGGGATCATCAGGACAGGATTCATTTCAGGAACAGGAGGCAGGTGACAGGAAGTAAAGTCCACCCGCCCAAAGTGTGAGGATGGGGTGGTGACTTTGGGGTCCCATGGGTACATTTGTGTGTGGACAAATACCCAGGTGAGCGCCCAGGTGCGAATGCCCTACCTGAATTCCCACATTTAGAACTTTTGAGGGAAATGGTTGCATCCCTCCAACTTTGAGGCTGGGAAGGAGAAAGTAGACAATTGGGGTTCCCTCCTGCTGAGGCAGCCTCTCTTCTAGAAGCAGATGGGCCCCCTGCAGCTCAGACCACTGCCCTTTTCTGGTCCCAGCTCTTCCTTGGCTCCCTACCATCTGGACTAAGCCATGCTCTCATGGTACCTGGTACCCAGTAAACATTCAGTAAGTACTGACTGGAGGGGTGAGTACAGCTGCCCTTACCAGCTCATTTAGCCTTTTCTGTCAACACACACAGGCACACACCCTATGCAAATGACCTACTCTGAATCACCACCAGCTTTCCTGCTTCCAGGATTTTGTTCTTGCAGTTTCCTTGGCCTAGGGACCCCTCTTCCTCCCCCACTGAATCTCCTTGGTTCTAGACCCTCTCTATTCTTCAGGATTAATGTAATTAGCAGCTTATATTTATTGAGCATTTACTGTGTGCCTGTAACTCTCCAAGAGGGACACTGTTGTTATCCCCATTTTCCAGATGAAGAAATTGAGGATCAGGCTCTTGAGGCCCAAGATCATGTTTCTGTATATGTAATTGTGTATAGAAATATTGTATGTACCTATATGTACACACAATAATAAATAGCATAAAAATTATAAAGCCTATATGTGAAAAATAGCATTTTTTCCCTATCATAAAATAATTTTCTTGAGTTTGCTTGTGTTGGTCTTGAAGGAGCAAACCACCATGTTGTGGAGGCAGTCACACGACAAGGACCCAAGAGGGGCCTCTAGAAGCTGAGAGTGGCCCCTGGATAACAGATAGCAAGAAAATGGGGATCTCGATAATAAGGGGTATAAGATAGGGAATTCGAGCAGCAACCTTGAGGGAGCCTGGAAGCCAAGCTTTGCCTGTTTGATCCTTCAGATAAGGACACAGCAGGTCAACACCTTGAATTCCCCTTGTGGGCCCCTGAGCAGAGTATCCAGATGGGCTGTGCCTGGACTTCTGACTTACAGAACTGTAGCTAATACATGGGTGTTGTCTTGAGCCCCTATGTTTGTAGAGGTTTGTGACACAACTATAGAAGACTGCTACATGTGTTGAAAAGGTTTTTTGTGTGAAAATTAAAAGGTGGCTTGAATTACTAATTTTACACTAGTACATTTTGTTTTGGGGCAAATATTTTTGTGAGACTCATAATAGTGTTATAAATGGGGGAAAATCATTTTTTCTTTTTTATAAAGATTTATTTATTTGATAGAACAAGAGCGCACGAGAGAGAGAGAGAGAGAGAGAGAGCATGCAAGCACAAGCAGGGAGAGCGGGAGAGGGAGAGGGAGAAGCAGACTCCCCACCGAGCGAGGGAGTTGAACATAGGGCACATAGGGTTCGACCCCAGGACCCCAGGATCACAGTCTGAGCCAAAGGCAGATACTTAACTGACTAAGCCACCCAGTACCCAGGCCCCCCTCTATCTTTTTTTTTTTTTTTGGTCAAAGTCATGTAGTTGAAATTGAGTAACTTGAGTTTGTGGGACGCAACTCCAGGGTGTGTATCAGCCAAATGACACTTCTTCTATGAAGCTCTCCAAGATCTCTTTGGAAAGAAGTAATGCCTCCTTGCTCAGAGCCCCCAAAACACATTGTCCGCCTGTCTCTTAGAGCATTACACATTTTAAATTAATTCACCACATTCAGGAATATCTAGTTACTCTCTCTGGGAAACGGACACCTTTTCTATACTTGAGAATCTCCTTCAGTGTAAACAGAAGAGAGAGAGGGATTCAAGGAGGGCTGCTGGGAAGAGAGGTCATCTGAGGTAGGCTTTGAAGGATGAGTAGAAGCCTGCCTTGGGGCAAATGGGTTGAATGGCCTGGAATATGATTTCAAATTAGGAGCCGGGCACCCTTGTCTTGACTCTGCTTCTGACTTGCTATGTAACTTTGGGTAACTCTCTGTCCCTCTGTGGGACTCTGTGCAACGAAGCTTTAATGGGGGAATTCCTTTGCCTACTCACTAGTTTTTTTTGCCCTGGCTTTCAAGGGAGAGTTTTATCTTGTCTGATTGCTTTCTTTTGAGATACAAAACTGAGATAACAGGATGACAGAGACTGGAGGGAAAGGTGGGAAGGAAAAAGAAAAGCAACAATGTTGGGAAGAGGGGGAGCACAGTTTTTGATGGAAGTGACAAACTTGGTGAGTGAGTGAGAGGCAACAGTGTTCCCTAAGAGGATTAGTAAGAACACAGGAGACTCTAAAGATGTTGATGTGGATTGGAGACCCTTTAATGTCTTTAAAGAACTGTAAGTATTACAGTTCTTTTTGGGAGTTGGACTATTGTTCTTAGACTTAATACATTTTAATTAATTTCTGAATAGGTTAAAATGCATTAAATTCAAAATCCCAGAGAATAAAAGGATATAGATTTCCTCCCATTTTCTGCCCCCAGCGCCCTTCAATCAACTTCTGCTCTCCAGAGGTCACTGCTGTTACCAGCTTCTTGTGTGAACTATCAGATATATTCTTTACATATACCTACGTATATGTGTGTACATATGACCTCCCCATTTTGAACACAAATGATAGGGTACTGTGCATACTGTTCTGAAATGTGCCTTCTTTTTTTTAACTCAACCATATAACATGGAGATCATTCCCTAATAGTACATACAGAGCTGCCTCCTTGTTTGCTAATAGCTACATAGTATTATATTATATCAAAGTAGGGGTAGCTTGAAGTTGTCCATTCA
This sequence comes from Taxidea taxus jeffersonii, assembly GCA_003697995.1. NCBI lineage: Eukaryota > Metazoa > Chordata > Mammalia > Carnivora > Mustelidae > Taxidea > Taxidea taxus. Next base: position 23,545 of record ML109164.1, read on the forward strand.
GTACCCTGTAGCTGAATATTTACCTTGTTTTCAAACATTTGTCCTTTACACAGCAGTTCCTGAATATGACATTGAAGGCTAAGCCTGAGCCATGTAGGGCCCTGGGATTTCTTTGGGTTATGGGGGTATTTGGGCTCAATGACATCTTTGAAAGATACTGGCTCAAGCTCTTCCCACCACGCTTTCTCTTGGTCCTACCCACCCTACTCGCTGGGCCCAGATGGCAGCCTCAGCCCTTCATCATGACTTGCTCTCTGAAGTCCTCACAACCCCTTCTACTCCATAAAATCTTCCTGGCCCAATTCCCTTGATTCCAGCCAAGGGTCGACCACCAGGAGCTTTGGGCAGAAGAGCCGGGGATAGAGACTCTAAATAGACTGTAAATATTTATTAATCAATTCCTGAGCTTGCCTGGCGCCTCCGTGCTTATTTTCCATCTGCTTGTCTGGTTTTCTGTGAAATTTTTTTTAAGATTTTATTTATTTGACAGACAGAGATCACAAATAGGCAGAGAAGCAGGCAGAGAGAGAAGAAGGGAAGCAGGCTCCCTGCGCAGAGAGCCTGGTGCGGGGCTCCATCCCAGGACCCCAGTATCATGACCTGAGCCGAAGGCAGAGGCTTTAACCCACTGAGCCACCCAGGCGGCCCTGGTTTTCTGTGAATTTTGCTCTCCCTTTCTGCCAAAGGAATTGTCTGGGTCTCTGTGGGGGTGAGGGGTGGGGCAGGGCCTTACTTGTGAGCCTTAAAAAAAAGTGCCTTCTTATGGGAGAAGAAACCCTTCCACCTTGAATGGAGGTGCATGGAATGGTTATTTATTATTTTTTAAAATATTTCATTTATTTATTTGACACAGAGAGATCACAAGCAGGCAGAGAGGCAGGCAGAGAAAGAGAGGAGGAGGAAGCAAGCTCCCTGCCGAGCAGAGAGCTCTATGCCGGACTCGATCCCAGGACCCTGAGATCATGACCTGAGCCAAAGACAGAGGCTCTAACCCACTGAGCCACCCAGGCACCCTGGAATGGTTATTTAGAGATCATCTAGTGTAGTAAGTTTACAGATGAGGAAACAAGCACAGACGAGGGAGAAGTGCTTACCCAGGATAATGGAATGAGCAAGTCGAAGGGACACAGGACAGACCCTTGAGGCTTTCTTTTCCAGTTCGTACTTCTTCACCCGCTTCTCCAAGACTTCAAACTCTGCCAACCTTTATTCTCTCAAAATCTAGGATATAAAGGAATTATGGTATATTGTACAATGGATGACTACTCGGCAATAGAAAGGAGTAAACTGTGACGCCTGCAAAAAATATGGAAGAGCCTTGAACTAGGATGCTGAACGGATGAAACCAGATGCCAATGAGGATATATCATATGATTCCATTATTATGAACTTCTAGAACAAGCAAAAGTATTTATAATATATATTGACAGAAAGCAGATCAGTAGTTGCATGTGCATGGGTGGAAGGGCTGACTGCAAAGGGGAGCAAAGGAACTTTCTGGAGTGGTAGAAGTGTGCTGCATTTTGACTGTGGGAGTAGTTACATGGTGTCAAAATTCATTACACCTCAACAAAGCTGGTTTAAAAACAAAAGAAGAAGTAACATTGAAACAGACTTACTCAATTTATTTAAGGAAATACAGGGGTAGGGGCGCCTGGGGGGTTCAGTGGGTTGGAGCCTCTGTCTTCAGCTCGGGTCGTTGTCCTGGAGTCCTGGGATCGAGCTGTGAGAGTCAGGCTCTGTGCTCGGCAGGGAGCCTGCTTCCCCCCCTCTCTGCCTGCCTCTCTGCCTACTTGTGATCTCTGTCTGTCAAATAAATAAGTAAAATCTTAAAAAAAAAAAAAAAAAAAAAAAGAAAATACATGGCCTACATGCACAAAATCAACATTGACCAACTCATTGGAGACTGGCCAGTTTAGCCGCTGGTAACTCTCAGGCCAGATTTTGTTCAGAACATCATTTTCCTTAGA
>ML109164.1:25914-43172 GCA_003697995.1 Taxidea taxus jeffersonii
AAAAAAATCTATTAAAAAAAAAAAGAACTTGCTGTCTCATAACAATCATTCCTGACTTGGGATAGATTTTATTTATTTTTTATTTATGTATTTTTTAAAAGATTACTTATTTATTTGACAGAGAGAGAAATCACAAGTAGGCCTAAGTAGGCAGAAAGGCAGGCAGATAGAGAGGGAGAAGCAGGCTCCCTGCTGAGCAGAAAGCCTGATGTGGGGCTCGATCCCAGGACCCTGAGATCATGACCTGAGCCAATATAACCCACTGAGCCACCAGGTGCCCCAAGACATGGGATAGATTTTAAAAAGCTAGTGACTAGGGGCACCTGGGTGGCTCAGTTGGTTAAGCTGTGGCCTTGGGCTCAGGTCATGATCTCTGGGGCTTGGGGTCCTGGGATCAAGCCCCAGGTTGGGCTCCTTGCTCAGCCAGGAGTCTGCTCCTCCCTCTCCCTCTGTCCCTCTGCCTCTCTCCCCCACTCATGCTCTCTCTCTCTCTCATTCTCCCTCTTAAATAAATAAATAAAATCTTACAAGAAAAAAAAAAAGAAAAAGCTAGTGACTAATACCTCTTTGCTCTATATCTGGGTGATTTATTGGCTTGACAGATTTTTCTTTTCTTCTTTTAAAAAGATTTTATATATTTATTTGACAGAGAGAGATCACAAGTAGGCAGAGAGTCTGGCAGAGAGAGAGGGGGAAGCAGGCTCCCTCTGAGCAGAGACCCTAATGCGGGGCTCAATCCCAGGACCTGAGTTGAAGGCAGAGGCTTAACCCACTGAGCCACCCAGGCACCCCAGATTTAATTTTTCTCTTGCAGGGCCTTCAAAGCTTTTCAGTTCTGTCTTCAAGAAAGAAAAACTATTTGTACAAGTAATGACAATCATGGCTAACATTTATTGACTGTTAATGTTCCTGGTGGTAATCTAAAAGTTTTTCATGTAATCTTTCTTTCTTTTATTTTTCTGAAGAAAGTCTGCATTTTATTTAATTTTTATTTTAATTAATTAATTTTTTTTAGGGAGGGAGGTGGGGGAAGGGGCCGAGGGAGAGGGAGACAGAGAATCTCAAGCAGAGTCTCTACAATGCTGAGCCCGATGTGAGCCCAATACTTCCGGTTCCATCCCAGGACCCTGAGATCGTGACCTGAGCTGGAATGAAGAGTCTGCTGCCCAACTGACTGAGCCATCTGGGTGCCCCGAGCCTATCTAGCTCTTAAGCACTATATGGCATTGACAATCAACATGACTCAAGAGTGATAGCGAAGCCCTTTTGCCTCAGGTTCCCTTCCTCACTGTACCAGAAATGCCACCATTATCACTTCTTCCCTCACAGTTAAGCATTGCCCTCTTTAGATACCTCCTAAAATACAACTAGTTGGGGGTGCCTGGGTGTCTCAATCTGTTAAGTGTCTGGTTCTTGATCTCACCTCAGGTCTTGATCTCAGGGCCATGAGTTCAAGCCCCACACTGGGCTCCATGCTGCACATGGAGCCTACTTTATTTACTTATTTTTTAAGATTTTATTTATTTATTTATTTGACAGAGAGAGAGACCGAAGTAGGCAGAGAGGCAGGCAGAGAGAGAGAGGAGGAAGCAGGCTTCCCCGCCGAGCAGAGAGCCCGATGTGGGACTCGATCCCAGGACCCTGGGATCATGACCTGAGCCGAAGGCAGAGGCTTTAACCCACTGAGCCACCCAGGCGCCCATGGAGCCTACTTTAAAAAACAAACAAACAAAAAACCCCAAAATACATCTAGTTAAGAGAGCAGGACACTAAATCCCAACACATCTGATCAAATGGGTTTTTCACTGCACGGTCCACTGAATGGACTGAAAGAGAAACACAGATTGGGAGGTGGGTAATGAGGGCACAGGGCATTGAAGGGGATGAACAGAGAGGTAAGAGGTTGGAGCCAGATGTCCCAATTTTCCTGGGCTGGCCCTGCTCGACCTCAGATCAATGGGGCCCTCTGGAAATACAACCCTATGGCCAACTGGCTCTGGTTCTCGGCCCAGAACTCTAGAGACAGGGAGCCAAGTGGGTAAGAGGTGACAGGAGAGGCTCTTTGGAATGATGCTGGGAGTAGCTCAGGTGCCTTCTTAAGAGCCGAGGTATCCTTAGGGAAAGGCATGACAAAGGCATGACAAAGGCCCTTAGGACAAAGGGCATGACAGGAATCTTTTTCTGAGGAGAGTCAGCCTTACTCTTTGGCCTTGGGGTGGATGTCTTCTATCCACTTGAAGTCCATTTTTAAAAATTACAATGTATTTTAAATGGTGTATCAATTTACATAAATACTGTATAAAATCCAAATTTTGTAATTTTAAAAAAAATTATAAATATAAAATTCAAACAATTAAGATAAAGTCAAGGTCCCTTGACCATCTCTTGTCCAATTCAAGAGACCTTCTACCATGCCCCTAATTTGGAGTATATCTTTTCTTTCTCTTACACAACATATATATGTATATATATATACATATAGGAAATGTTTTGTTTCATAGGACTTGTATTACTTCTAGTTTTAGAATTATGCTTTACATTTTTGTTTACTTACTTAATTATGGGGACATAGTTCAAAATTCCAAAGGTTCAATAGGGAATACAGTGAAAAGCAGGTGTCCTTCCCTCCCGTTACCAACCATCTGGTCTCCTCCCTGGAGGCAACCACCAATTCTAGTTTCCTGTTATTCCTTCCAGAGGCACTCTATGCAGTTAAAACTCAATGCAGTTAGGGATGCCTGGGTGGCTCAGTTGGTTAAGCAGCTGCCTTCGGCTCAGGTCATGATCCCAGCGTCCTGGGATCGAGTCCCACATCGGGCTCCTTGCTCCGCAGGGAGCCTGCCTCTGCCTCTGCCTACCGCTCTGTCTGCCTGTGCTCGCTTGCTCTCTCTCTCTCTCTCTCTGACAAATAAATAAATAAAAAAATCTTAAAAAAAAACAAAACTCAATGCAGTTAAAACACACACAAGTGCATATATTGCACTATATATGTATTACATTACATAATGTATATATGTGTATATATATAATGTTATGTATAATTGTGTGCATATATACACATATATTACATTATATATTGTATATTATGTTTAATACATTGATATATATATATGTATTTTTCACACAAATGGAGACACTGTTCTGCACCTTTTTTCACCTTAAAGTATATCTTGCAGACCTTATCAGTATGGAAAGCAGCCTCATTCTTTCCTACCCATGCTTAGTATCCCATTGGATGTATATCTGATATTTCTCTAGTCCCCTATGGAAAGAAAGGTTGTTCTCAATATTTTACTATTACAAACAATGATGCAATTGATATTTTTATCCATTACTTTGAATATTTATTTGTAAGATGAATATTCTTTTGAGAGAGAGAAAGATAGCAAGCACACAATGGGGGGAGAGGAGGGGCAGAGGGAGAGGGAGAGAATCCCAAGCAGACTTCCCATTGAGATGGAGCCTGATGTGGGGCTCAATCTCATGACCCTGAGATCATGACCCTAGCCAAAATCAAGAGTCAGATGCCCAACCAATTGAGCCACCCAGATGCCCCAAGATGAATATCTACTACTGGGGATTAGTAAGGTGAAGTTATTTTAGAAGTTTAACTAGTACTTTAAGTGTTGATTGATATGACCAAATAGCTTCCAGGATGTACTATTTTTACTGCTTATAGGTTAGTTTTTTTCATTTCTACATAAATATATTATATACTTGGTCCTGAACACTCATATTTTTCACTCAGCAATATGATTTGGAGTTCTACCTATGCAAATGCACATAGACACATAGACCTACCTCATTAAAAAAAATGCTGTCTACTGTTTCCTGTTGTATGGTTTTTGTAGCTTATTTAATTGTAGATAGCTTATCAATGGATGTTTTGATGGTTTGCAGTTTTTTGCTGCCACAAACAATGCTACAATGACTATTCTTGTGTGAATAAAAATGGATTCAGAGAAATGACTTGCAAGACTGATAGGTACACATATTTTGAATTTCAATAGATGCTGACAAATTTTTCTCCCAAACATGCCAGTTTAGATTTTCACCAATGGTGTGTGAGAGCTTTAGATTTACATCTAGAAATGGCCTACATGCTTCCTCCTGAATCAAAGCTTAAAGTCCCAGTTTAAGGGTTCACTGGGATCCTAAGGGATGATCACTGGGATCATCCAAGCCCTGAGCTCCCCTCCGCAGAATGTGAGTGGACAAGTTGAGTGTTGAGAAGGATGAACACAGACTAGGGTCAGTCTGTCCCCCATGAGCCAGCTGGTCACCCAGGTAACACAACCCTCTCTAAAGAAAAGACAAGGCTACTCTGGGAGGGAGTGAGCTCCTCATCACTAGAAGTGTCCAAGTGGAGGTTTGGTATCAACAAATGCCTTGAGCATTTTTTCTGTGCCAAATTTGGGGCTGGGTGTCTTGACTCAGAGATGTGTCAGACCCATTTCCTGCCTTCCCAGAGCTTGATAATCATGGAGAAAATACACAAGTAAACCGTGATAATTCTGTCTACTAAGTATTTAGTTGGACTTCCTTTTCTGACAATATCTGGTACTTCCTGCTGCATAAAACATGGAAATGCCAGAAACAAAAATAACAAATATCCTTTTAAATGTGCAAGTGAACCTGCAAAAGTTCAGGTTTTAACAGATCTTTGGGGAGATGAAGACTTGGATTTACATGAAGTTTGGGGTTAGAACTGAGACCCTTTGAGTGCTACACTCACAGTGAAAGATTAGACTAGAAGAAAACAAACTTCTGACTATAAGCAAAGGAGACAAAAAGATATGTGTCCATCTTGACCTGGTCTTTGGGTGGGGAAAAGAAACTATCTCCCAAGAATTTGAAACCACATGCCTACCCTCAACAAGTCTGGGGCTCATATTTATATCACTTGCATGGCTGGGAATCCCCAAGGCTGAGAAATTAACATAAAAGGAGACCTACTCCAAAACCATCTCTCAGATGTCTAAAAGAAACAAATGGAAATCCTCTTTGGATCTCCCCCATGCCCAACTGCAGGCTACACAGAATTCCTATATATAAAGCCCTTCCAAATATTAGCTAATAATCCACAAGGAAGCAATCCACCATGAGTAAGATCCAGTAGACACAACAAATCAGACTGCCAAAAACTTCAGATACCAGAATTATCAGATAGTGATTATTAAAGTGCAGCTTAAAGACAGCTGTTAAGTGCTTTGGGGGTATAGGAAAAGAACTGACTCCTAGATACAACCAAAGTCTTCAAAGAGCTGGAAACTTGAAGAATGGGCCTTGAAAAATAAGTAGGACTTTCCCAAGTGTGGACAGGTGCTGTTGGGGTAGGCAGTGGGGTGTGCAGAGTAGAATATACCAAGGAAATGGCTATTGATTATTAGTTTCTCAAGCACAAATAGGGCAGAAAATTGTGGGATGAGGCAAGGGAGGTAGGTAAACGGATAGGTCACGCTGGCTCTTGCAAGCCATCCTAAGGAAAGCCAGTGAAGGGTTTTAAGTGAAGAGTTATTGATATTCATTTATTCATTCATTCATTCAACAATGGGCATCAGGCATAAAGAATGGATTGTAGTTTGGAGAGTAGAATGCAGCAGGAGATCAGTCAGGAGAGTATAGCAGACATCTAGGTGAGATACGCTGATGGCTTAGACCAAGGTGGTGGCAGTGAAGATGGAGAAGAATAGGTTGATTTGACTGATGTTTAGGTCGAAGGTTGAAGGTGGATTGTCTACAAGGGATGGGGAAGTTTTTGGCTGAGCAACTGGAAGATGGGTGGTGCCATTAATAGAGATAAGGAATTCAGGAGGAAGAGTGAGTTGTTAAAGATCATGAGCTCAGTTTTAGATATTTGGAGTTTAAAGTGGCCTTATCTTGTTTGACACAAATGTCTGAGTATCAATAAGTGAAATCTGGGCTGTAAATAAAGATCTGAGAGTCACCAAAATATAAGTGGCAGTTAAAGCCACTTTTTTAGGAAATTTTTTTTAAAGATTCTACTTATCTTTTTTTCAGAGAGAGAGAGCACAGGCAGAGGGAGAAGCAAGCTCCCCTCTGAACAAGGAGCCCAATGTGGAACTCGACCCCTCTCAGGACTGTGAGATCATGACCTGAGCTGAAGGCAGATGCTTAACCGACTGAGCCACCCAGGTATCTCTGGTTAAGAACTTTCGATTACAGGTACCTAAAGACCCAACTCAAACTGGATTAAACTAGAAAAGAAATTAGGTTGTATTGTTTAGCTATAATTGCCTTCAGGCAAGGCTTGATCCAGTGTCTCAAATAATGAACTAAGATCCAGTCTTTTCTGATTTTTCCGAAACACTTCCTAGGAGTTGGCTTAATTCTTGACAGGCTGTCTCTTTGTGACCACATGCTAGTGTAGGGAAATGGCTCTGCCTTGGCACCCTGGTGACCTTACATGTATGGGCAAAAGTTTAAAAAGCTTATCTGAGTCTTGGCAGACTGCCTTGTGACCCTCCCAGAAGATGAGAGGATGTGAGGCTTGTAGGGCTGAGGCTTGTAGGACTGAGTAGAAGAAGCCATCTTCTACTTGCTTCCCTCTCTCCACTGGGAGGCTATCATGAGAGTTTTCTTACCGCTTCCCAGGTTCTGACGAGCTAATGGAACTTTCTGCCCCACCCTACTCAGAAGGGAGCTGTAGAATGTATACAACTTGTTACTTGCAATCTAGAACTGGCTCCTCGACAATAGGGTGACCACAACTTGTGTTGTAATTGCCCAGCGTCTTTTGATTCAGTGTCATCCTTTTTGGTGTGTGGAACAAAGATCATTGGGAGCTGGCTATTCTTGCTGTGTATGTGAGTAATAAACCAGTTAAATTGAAAAGTGGCTCATTGTATCTTTACCACTAGAATTAGTTAGGCCTTGGCCTTTGCCTTGGCCCTATCTTGTCTTGTCTTGTACCTATAAACTGCCCGCTGCTTCTAGGCCTGGGTGCTTCCAAGTGCAAACCTGGCAGAAAAGAAAATTCCCATTTCCCTAAAGGGCTCAATTCAAAATTTCAGAATTGAAGGGTTTTGTTGTTGTTGTTATTCGTTTATTTGTTTGTTTGTTTTTAGCTCTTATTGACCTGATTTGGGTCATATGCTCATCCCTGAACCAATCACTGCAGCTAGGGATTTGGAATGTGTTGGGTAGTTTGAGCCTTTGAGAGCCCAACCCTGGAAATGAGGTTGAGGTCAATCCCATTCAAACTACATGGCTGAGAATTCAGGGTCCTGTTAGGAAAGGAGAAAGGAGAGGTGGGATGGAGGTCAAGAAGCAGCAAGCAAAGCCCACTATCCCTGTTTGCTTTGCAGGGAAGTCAGGAAGGGCACAAGGGGTCTGAATGCACAGTTATGGAGGGTACCGCTCCAGAGGCGGAAGAGGGATTCTGAAACAGGAAGCTGAGCAAGAGGAAACGGATCTTTAGCCCTCAGGCTGTAGGTCTAGTTTATATCTTGGTCTTGTTTTCTTAACAGGATGGCTTTTGCAACAGTGGGCATTTGTGGGTAGGGGACAAAAAGGAAATTCAGACAACTGAAGACACAGAGTCCCAGAAATCTGTCTTCAGGGCATTATGAAGGCCAGATTTCTGATTCCTTTTGGGTCCTTACAATACTTGGGGGCAAGGGTTGAAGACGGAGTTGGTGTGGGTCTCCTTTTAGGTCTTACCAGACACTTCACCCAGGAGCAAGAGGCAGCTGGTATAGGAGACAGGCGATGAGTACCCCAGTTTCTGGACCCAGTGCCACCACCGCTGACTTGCTATGTGATCCTAGGGCAGGAGCTGCTCCTCTCTGAGACTTAGTTTCCCGGTCTGTACAATGAACTAGGTCAGGCCTTTCCTACTTTTTCAATCTTAAGGATGCCTTCAGTTACTTTTCCCTACATGCCACTGCCTTCCATTCACCCTATTTATTGAGTTGTTATTATTCATTTTTAAGTTTTTATATAGTTTGTCTTCTAATGAAAAATCTACACAAACATAAGCAAGTCAGTGCTATATCTTTAATTCTTCTTTTTTTAAATGTTTCTTTTATTTTACTTTATTTTTTTTTTTAATTTTTAAAAATTTACTTGACAGAGATCACAAGTAGGCAGAGAGGCAGTCAGAGAGAGGAGGAAGCAGGCTCCCTGCTGAGCAGAGAGCCTATGCAGGGCTCCATCCCAGGACCCTGAGATCATGACCTGAGCTGAAGGCAGAGGCTTTAACCCACTGAGCCACCCAGGCACCTCTTTAATTCTTCTTTTTGTTTTTATAACAATTCTGTTTTGTTTTTTGTTTTTTCCCACTCCATTCTTATGTGTCTTCTGCTGACTTTCCTGAGTTCTTTCCTTCTCATCCAGGGCGTATCTTGCAAATCACTGCTTGGGTTGATTTCTCTTTGCACGATCCAAGGAATTATAAATTTTATCAAAGTCTGTTTTTCTAGTTCCCAAATGGGTTTCAGTCTGAGGGCAAGGATAATTGTCTCATGTGTTCCTGTACATTTTGGTTAGTTTTTCTCAAATTTCTGGCTTAGGTACTATTTCCTTCCTAGGGTAATGGACCTCTGTGACCATTTGTTCCTGCAGGAACAGTTAGGATGTCATGAATGTCCTTGCCTGGTTCGTTATGTGTATCATACATAATAGTGGCTGCTCATCAGGCCACCAGGAAGGAGAAAGTCCTCAGTCATGTTTAGATATTTTATATACTTGTTGATCTGAGATTGTTGCTCTACATTTCTGTCCCTCAAATTTGTGTTAATGAAAGCCTCATTGAACTGTCCTTCAGACTTTCGCAAAAGCCAGGGTCAGATAGCCAGGGACAAGTTAGGGAGGGATTTAGGAAATGATTGATCATTTCCTAATACCTCTTGAATCCATTATCTTCTTTCCTCTGTTGGATGGCAGCACTTTCACTGGTCTCCTTGCTACCACCTTGACTTCTTCCAATCCATTCTTCACTCAGTGGTCAGTGGGGAATTTTTGAAATTTTAATTGTGATCACATTTCAGTTCTACTTGAAACCCCAGATCCAACTTAACCTTATGGTTCACAAAGGCCGTTTGACCCTTGCATATTTTTCTAGTGTCACCTCTTGCTCATTTTACTCCACACTGGCCTCCTGTATTGCAAACCCAATCCCCTCCTCCCCATACACACCGTTTACCATTGTCAGTTCTCTTCTCATCTTTTAGGTCTCTGCTTAAATATTACTTCCTTGACCAGGCTTTCCTTGACTACCTCATCTAGTCAATAGTAGGTCCTCTGTTACTCATTGTCATTGGTCCTCATCTGTTGCCCTCATAGGTCTAATCATACCCTCTAATTATTTTGTCTGATTGCTTCTATTTTGTATGACTCCCTGCCAGACTATAAACTCCAATACAGGTAGGATTGTGTCTTTCTCACCACCATTTGCCTTTTTCTTCCCATTCAGCATCCAATCACCTTTTGCCTTCACTCGAATGATCTCACCCAGCTGCCTTCAGGGTGTCCTGTCCTAAGACAAACATAGTAGATTCATCATCTGAATTCTCACAGATCCTTTTCTCTTGTTGTCCTACACACAGCCAAGAGGCAGGTATGGGACCTAATCTTAATCCACCTCATGTTCTTTCCAAGAACACTGAATCTTAAATGATGCAATGCAAGACCTTAAATACTAGTTAATGTTCACTCATACCATTGGTAGTACCTAGCTGACCTGACAGGTGTCTCCTGCTTCCTGGACCCTGTGTTGTTTACCTGGGTTTGACCATTCCAAGTCTGGTTCCCTAGTCTTCTCTTTGGTCCTGTGAGGTCCCTCAAAGGCTCCTAGATAACGTCGTTAGCATTAAAGATAGCCAGAATCAGTTTGCTATTTGGAATAAAAGAAATATATTGTATAGACTGTATCTCCACAGGCTAGCACAGGACCTGGCAAAGGTAGGTGTTCAATAAATGTACCCAGGTGTGTGGCTTAAAGCTGGTTGCTTAATATCACAGAGCCTCGATTTCTTCCTCCTGCCCACATACCATCTGGGATCTCTGACAGAAATCATCTTGCTTGCTCCTTTATTACCTCCTTCCTTTCAATTCTCTATCCCTCCTTCCCAGCTACAACAACAAAACAACTCAACCCAACTCAACCCAAATTCCTCTCATTTTCTCAGGAAGAGCCACTTAACCACAATGTCTGGGCCTGATATTCAGATCCTGGTTATGTTGTTTACTAACTGTGTGACCTTAAACAAATTAATAAACTTCCTTTGCCTCAGTTTCCTCATGTGCAGGTGGTGATGGGAAATTATAGTAGCTGTAATAGTACATAGAGATAATGAGATAAAACATGTAAAGCACTTAAAATGATGCTTAGCACATAGTGAGCACTCAATACTTGGTAGCTATTATTACTGTTTTCCTTTTTTTAAGATTTTATTTATTTATTTGAGAGACAGCATGAGGAGGGGGAGGGGCATAGGGAAAGGGAGAAACAGGCTCCCTGCTGAGCAGGAAATCCAACTCAGGGCTTGATACTGGGACCCTAGCTGAAGGTAGATGCTTAACCAAGTGAGCCACTATTTTCATCTTTTTGTTGCATAAGCGACTGGATACCTATACCTTCAGGGTAATGTTCTTTGAAGTACAGTTCCTGAACCACCAGCATCAGAATACACTGAACAGTGAAGGTTCCTGGGCCCCTTCTTGGACCTAGCAAATCATAGTTTTTAGGGCAGAACTATGAAATTTACATTTGAAAAATAAATCTCCCAAATGATTGTTCATTTTTTAAAAAGATATTGAGACATAACACACATGCAATAAAATTTACCCATTTACATGTATGACTCAGTGGTTTTGGTATATTTACAGAATGGTACAATCTGATTTTAGAACATTTTCTACATCCTGAAAAGAAATCCTGTACTCATTAGCAGTCATCTCCAATTCCCTAACCCCTCAACCACTCCAACCTTAGACAACCACTAGTCTGCCTTCTGTCTTTATAGATTTGTCTATTCTGGAAATTTCACATAAATGGAATTATATAATATGTCATCTTTTGTGTTTGGCTTATTTTAGCATGTTTTCAAAGTTCATCTATATTGTAACATGTATCAACACTTTTTTTTTTTTACTAAGGTATAGTTCACTGAATAGATAGAGCACATTTTGTTTATCTATTCATAGCAAACAGAATGGATATTTGTCTTGTTTCCACTTTTTAGGTATTATGAATAATAACTATGAACAAGCAATGGACAGTCATGTACAAGTTTTTGTGTAGATATATGTTTCATTTCTCTTGGGTATTAACTAGGAGTTGAATTGCTGGGCCACATGGGAGCTCTAGGTTTAACATTTTGAGGAACTGCCAAACCATTTTCCAAAGTGGCTACAGCATTTTACATTCCCACCAGGAGGGTTCCAATTTCTCCACTTCCTTATCAATACTTGTTATTATCTGCCTTTTATTATGGCCACCCCTATGGGTAAGAAGTAATATTTCATTGTGGTTTTGATTTGTATTTCCCTAATGGCTAATAATGTTGGGCATCTTTTCACATCCTTATTGGCCATTTGTGTCTCTTTTTGGAGCTATGTCTATTCCAATCCTTTGCCTATTTTTTTAAGCTTTTATTTTCAAGTAATCTCTACACCCAACCTGCGGCTCAAACTTACAACTCTGAGGTCAAGACTCACATGCTTCACTGACCAGGCACCCCAAACTTTGCCCATTTTTAGAATTTATTTATTTATTTATGTATGTATGTATGTATTTATTTATGAGAGAGGGAGAGAGCCTGTGCGTATGCATGAGCAGGGGTAAGGGCAGAAGGAAAGAGAAAAATCCTCAAGCAGACTCTCACTGAGCACAGAACCTGACTCAGCGCTCTATCCCAGGACTCTGATCATGACCCGAGTGGAAATCAAGAGTCAGCCACTCTGGGGCACCTGTGTGGCTCAGTGGGTTAAAGCCTCTGCCTTCGGCTCAGGTCATTATCCCAGGGTCCTGGAATCAAGCCCTGCATCAGGCTCTCTGCTCAGCCAGGAGCCTGCTTCCCTTCCCCCTCTCCCTGCCTGCCTCTCTGCCCACTTGTGATCTCCATCTGTCAAATAAATAAATTAATTTTAAAAAAAGAAAGAAAGAAAGAGTCAGCCGCTCAACCAACTGACCATGTAAGTGCCCCCTTCCACCCATTTTTAATTGGATACTTTATCTTCTATTATTGAGTTATAAAAGTTCTTCATATATTCTGAATGAAAGTCCCTAATCAGATATGTGATTTGGAGATATTTTCTCCCATTCTGTGGATTGTCTTTTTACTTCTTTTTTTTGTTTGTTTGTTTGTTTTTAAGATTTTATTTATTTGTCAGAGAGAGAGAGCGGGCGAGCGAGCAGAGGCAGACAGAGCAGCAGGCAGAGGCAGAGGGAGAAGCAGGCTCCCTGCCAAGCAAGGAGCCCGATGTGGGACTCGATCCCAGGACGCTGGGATCATGACCTGAGCCGAAGGCAGCTGCTTAACCAACTGAGCCACCCAGGCGTCCCTGTCTTTTTACTTCTTGATGGTTTCCTTTGGAGCACAAGTTTTTAATTTTGAAGAGATCCAATTTTTTTCTTTTTGTTGCCTGTACTTTTGGTGTTGAATCTAAAAAACCATTGCCCAACTCAAGGTCATGGAGATTCACTCCTAGGTTTTCTTCTAGGTGTCTCAGAGTTTTAGGTCTAATATTTAAGTCTATGATCCATGCAAACTCATATTTAGGAAGCACTAGTTTGGGTCTACCCATAATGGTTTTTCCCAAAGACAATCCTCACCCTAAGAAGAATTTTTTAGAAAATATTCATCATAGCTTTATTCACAATGGCTAAAACCTAGAAGCTTCACAAATATCCATTAATTGGTGAATGTACTGACAGGATATATCCATACAGAGGAATACAACTTAGCAATAAAAAAGCCCGAACTGGTGATACACATAGTAATCTGGATAGATTTAAGAATCCTTATGCTAGGGATGCCTGGGTGGCTCAGTTGGTTAAGCAGCTGCTTTCGGCTCAGGTCATGATCCCAGCGTCCTGGGATCGAGTCCCACATCAGGCTCCTTGCTCGGCAGGGAGCCTGCTCAAGGAGCCTGCTTCTCCCTCTGCCTCTGCCTGCCTCTCTGTCTGCTTGTGCTCGCTTGCTCTCTCTAACTAATAAATAAATAAAATCTTTAAAAAAAAAAAGAATCCTTATGCTGCACAAAGGAATGTAGGCATTAAAGAGTTCCTTTAACATTGTTAAAAATGCAAGCCACCTATAGTGCCGGTGGTTGCCTGGGCTGAGGGTGGAGGCAGAGAGGGACCTCAAGGGGACTCAAGGGAAGTTGTGAGATAGTGGAAATGTGCTGTGTCTTGAATGGAGTAGTAGTTTCATTTGTATGTACATCTGTGACAATGCATTTATTTTTTTAAAAGATTTTATTTATTCACTTGACAGAGAGAGATCATAAGTAGGCAAAGAGGCAGGCAGAGAGAGAGAGAGGGAAGCAGGCTCCCTGCCAAGCAGAAAGCTCGACGTGGGACTCGATCCCAGGACCCTGAGATCATGAGCTGAGCCGAAGGCAGAGGCTTAACCCACTGAGCCACCCAGGCACCCTGAAAATGCATTTAATTGTACAGGTTTTTTTTTTTAAAATTTTTTTTCGAGAAAGCACTCAGGCTGCATCCCCTCCCACTTACTCCTCCAAGGGAGGAGAAGAATGATCATCGATGGCAATTGGTACTTATGGAAACAACACCTAAAGGCAGCTTCAAGCTCAGGAGAGAACACTGCACCTCCTCCTCCTCCTCGTGGCCTAAGGAGAATTTTTAAGCCTTCTGTTAGGATGATGTAATCAATAATGAAACAATTAATGAATGTATATCGAGCACGTGGTGTGTGCTAACCATTTTATGTTGCATAATCTTGTTCAATCTTCATTATGTAGTTTTGTGTTAGAATCACCTCCACTTTTCATTATGTAATAGCTTCACTCTATGATGATATAATACATAGATCTCTTCCTTTTATGTAAGAGACGAAGGAATACTTTTATCTTTAAGAAGGAAAGTGGTGCGGACTACATAAGTTCATGTGTGTTAAAAGTATGGCACAGTGTTTGGCAGAACCGGGCTCAAAGGATGAGAGCGCCTCTTCCTATTCCTTCATGATTGCCTGTCCCACTGCAGACCTACCCCTCCCATTGGTCAAGAAAGCTATCAGCTCCAGGGCTCATTTTTGTATTCTCCTAGCATCCCAATCCCCCTTTTCCTTGTCTCATTATTTGTGTTATTCTTAAGACTATCACATCTCTTCAACTACTCTTCAAGTCTCACAAAGGCAGCGGGGCCGATTTTGTCATTGCAATATTCCCCAACACCCAGTATATAGCTGGGGGATATAGTGGTTTTTTTTTTTTTTTTGGAAAGAGAGACAGTGAGAGAGAACATGAGAGGGGAGAAGGTCAGAAGGAGAAGCAGACTCCTCGTGGAGCTGGGAGCCCAATGTGGGACTCGATTCAGGGACTCTGGGATCATGACCCGAGCTGAAGATAGTCATTTAACCAACTGAGCCACACAGACACTCGATATAGTGATCTTTTAAGAAATATAAGCTTGACTACATCACTTTAAGCACCATTGGAAGTTTAAAATCCTCCAATGGTAGGTGGATTACACTTTGAATAAAGTCCAAATTCCCAGCCATGGCAAACAGGTCCCTACCTGATTGGCCACTATCTGCTTCTCCATTCACACCTTCTACTACTCTCTCCACTTGGAACATACTTGTTTTCTTTCCCAAACACATCTTGCTGTTTCCTGAATCAGAGTCTGTTTCTTCCAGTTGTCAGCTCTGATTAGTTTCTCATCCTTTGGGTCTCAGCTCAAATGTCACCTCTTCCCAGAGCCTTCCCTGACTGCCCTGTCCAGTGTTACCAATACACTTCTACCAAGTTATGCTTTCTAAAAAGATTTTACTTATTTATTTGAGAGAGTGAGTGAGCACACCAGCGGGAGGTGGGGTAGAGGGAGAGGAAGAAGCAGACTCCCCGCTGAGCAGGGAGCCCAAGATGGGGCTCCATCCCAGGACCCAAGGATCACAACCTGAGGGGAAGACAGCCACTTACCAATTGAGCCCCCCCACCAAGTTATACTTGATCATACAAACTGTTTCATCTTATTCACAGATCTTGAATTTCCTTCTATATTTTATTTTATTTCATTATTTAAAAAGATTTTATTTATTTGGCAGAGAGAGAGAGAGAGAGAGATCAAAGTAGGCAGAGAGGCAGGCAGAGAGAGAGGGGGAAGCAGGCTCCCTGCTGATCAGAGAGCCCAATGTGGTGCTTCATCCCAGGACCCTGAGATCATGCCCTGAGCTGAAGGCAGAGGCTTAACCCACTGAGCCACCCAAGTGCCCCCTTCTATATTTTATTTGATATTAATTATTATAGCTAACACTTAAGCACTCACGATAAGCACTTTTCATACATTAATTAAATGGTGTGTTACTTAATGCTTATCAATGAACTCTCCAAAGTCCAAAACTGTGATTTGTAGTACTTATTAATTTCTGTGTGTAACCACTCTTCTCGGGGAGGGTTTTTAAGCTACCAATCTGAAGTTTCTGAACACCAATTTGGGAACTAAGGGGCAGTAGCAAAGTACACAATTATACAGTATGTGCCACAGTAATATACTAGTGATAAGTAACCTCAAGAGCACAAATAAAAAATGTCGTAAAATAATTAAGAAGTAATGAGTTTTGAGTATTTATTACCTTGTTTTAGTATTGTAAGTCTATATAATTTAATTCTTGATAAGTATGTTAAAAAGCAACTAGCAAAATTTCTAAGCATTCCTTAATAAGTTCTAGCAAGTCTATAGGGACCCGCGGGCTAACAATCAGCATATTTTTCAGATGAAGGACCTGAGGCACAGAACACAGAAAAGTTAAGCAACTCGTTCAAGGCTGCAGAGCAAATAAACCTATCTACTACTCCAAAATGTATCTTCAGAACCCAATATAGTGCGTGGCATACAGGTGGTGTTCATTAAACAATTGTAGAATACATAAGTGAATACATTTTTTTTTGAAGATTTTATTTATTTATTTGACAGACAGAGATCACAAGTAGGCAGAGAGGCAGGCAGAGAGGGGAGGAAGGGAAGCAGGCTCCCCGCTGAGCAGAGAGCCCGATGTGGGGTTGATTCCAGGATCCTGGGATAACCTGAGCCGAGGGCAGGGGCTTTAGCCCACTGAGCCATCCACGCGCCCCAGTATATTTAATATTCTTAAAAACAAAAAAGGAGGGGCGCCTGGGTGGCCCAGCAGGTAATGTGTCTGTCTGCCTTCTGCTCAGGTCATGATTCCAGAGTCCTGGGATCCAGCCCCATGTCCAGCTCTCTGCTCAGTGGGAGCCTGCTTCTTCCTCTCCCTGCCACTCCCCCTGCTTATTCTCTCTCTCTCTCTCCCTCTCTCTCTGTCAAATAAATAAATAAAATATTTTAAAAAAAACTTTAAAAACATAAAAGGGAAACATCTGAACATTAAAAGCATTTACACAACTGCTCGCTTCCGCAGCACATTTACTTTAAAAAAAAAAAAGGCATTTTCACAAGAGTGAAATTAACAACTCTTCAAAACTTGCTCCTCATCTTAGGAAGATAACGCCTTCACCGGTCTACTTCCCGTAGCACCCAGTGCTTTTACAGTATACCTGGGACCTTAGGAGACGTTGTCCAACCCTATGCTGGGAGCTTGAGACCCCGCTCAACGTCGTCCCGCCCAATCTCGCCGCGAGGCTTCCTGGGAGCTGTAGTGCCCAGTCTGGGCGTTCCAGCGGCAGCCGCAAGGCGCGCTTGACCGCGGAACTACAGAGGGTGGCGCACAGGTCGCGAGACTTTTCCGCCTCGCGTTTCCCTCCCGCCTGCGCGCCCGCCCCAGCTATCATGGCGGCTCCCTTGGCTCTGGTGCTGGTGGTGGCCGTGACCGTGCGGGCGGCCTTGTTCCGCTCCAGTCTAGCCGAGTTCATTTCCGAACGGGTGGAGGTGGTGTCCCCACTGAGCTCTTGGAAGAGAGGTGAGGCCACTGGCTAGAGTAGGTGGCCAGGCTCCGCCTGTGCTCTCCTGGCCTCAGTGAATGGGAGGCGGGGGCAGTGGCCTCAAGCTCAAGATTCTAAGGGAACTGACCCGCTGTGGCGACGTCGGAGAGGGCGGGAGGGCGGGGCCTGAGGGCGGGGCTGCCAGGGGG
>ML109165.1:0-20967 GCA_003697995.1 Taxidea taxus jeffersonii
AAGAGGATGCAAGAAAGAAAACAGAAAAAAATAGAGGGAAGGAGAATTTCAAAACATGTTATAAAAGAATTTCCCAGAATGGGAGAGGATAATTTGGATTCAGCAGTTCTATGGGACACTCAAGAAAATGAGTGAAAATTGAGAATGCTAAGGTTAAAGAAAGATGGGTGGCTAGAATGGTTATATGGGGGGAGGAGAGAGTACCAGGCCATCTACAGAGAACTAGTATCTGACTGGCATCACAGTTTCCATCTGTAGCGTCGGGCTCCAGATGGCATTCATGTGAGGCTTCAACGATCTGAGTGGAAATCACTTTCAACCCTGGAAACCTAGAATTCTACACCTGATCGAGCATAACAGCTAAGCAAATATACTTTCAGGCACATAGGACTCAGATAATTTATCTTTCGTGTGTGCTTTCTTAGGGATTTAGTTGAGGGCATGCTCCTGAAAAAGGGAATAAATCAAGAGAGAGGAAGATACAGGCTGGGGAAAACACCGGATGTGACTCACAAGAGCAGTAAGAGGCAATCCTGGGATGGTTGTCCTGGTCATCCAGAGAGCGACCAATCCAGATTGGAACAGGATGACGGAGGTGTCCAAGAAGAGGTTCTCAGGAAAACAAGAGAGGCTTATAGAATACCTGATGTGATGAAGGAGAAAAAAAAAAAAAAAAACAACCCCCAAACAAAAAAACAAGAGGAATTCTATAAAGACAAACAATGCAAGACAAAAGAAAGGAATTAGAAACTCTAGGAAGAATAAAAAGTTACACAAAAGAATGTGCAACTCATTTGGTGAGGCAGTAAACAGTATTTCCATAAGCTAAGTAATAATTATTTATTGATTTTTACCAAAAACAGTAATTGTGGAAAGATGAGGGGAGGGGGATAAGATAAACACTCAACCATCATCACAGGGAATCAATAAATAATGTGTAAAGTACATAAATCAAGACATATCAGTAAAAACATTATTTAGAGATACAAAAGTAATTACCAGAATAAATCAATTGGAAAGATAAAAAAAAATGGTAACTCCTGGGGAACAGGACTGAAATTGTTGACAAGGGTAGAACCAAAGACTTTTGTAGTTCACGATAAGCCTTTTGATAATTTTGGCTTTAAAATTATTTGTCTTATTTATGTTTTTTTAAGATTTTATTTTTTTTAAAGATTTTATTTATTTATCAGAGACAGAGTGAGCACAAGCAGGGGGAGCAGCAGGTAAAGGGAGAAAGATGCTTCCTTCTGAGCAAGGAGCTGGATACAGAACTCAATCCCAGGACCTTGAGATCATGACCTGAGCTGAAGGCGAATGCTTGACTGACTGAGCCACCCGGCAGTCCCTAAAGATTTTATTTTTTTTTAAAAGACTTTATTTATTTATTTGACAGACAGAGATCACAAGTAGGCAGAGAGGCAAGTGGGGGCTGAGCAGAGAGCCCGATGTGGGACTTGATCCCAGAACCCTGGGATCATGACCTGAGCCGAAGGCAGGGTCTTAACCGACTGAGCCATCCAGGCGCCCCAAGATTTTATTTTTAAGTAATCTCTACACCCAACCTGGAGATCAACCTCACAACCCTGAGACCAAGAGTCCCCTCTCCACTGACTGAGCCCACCAGGTACCCAGCATTTGCCATGTTCTGATTTTTAAAAGCAGCTTCTTTCAGGTCCTGGTCACCTTTGAATACTTCAAAGAGACTGCATTCAGTTCTGTTTGTGCAGGACAGCCATGGGAGGTTTAGGAAGATAGAAGGAAAGAATCAGATCCAGACCCTGGTACAGCGAAGTCCCTCTCGAAACGGGACTTCCGGGGCTGACCATGCTGCTCCCAGTACTGGCACGGCCAATGCACAGCCCTACCAGATCCTCAGGGGTATAGCAAAGCAAGAGCACTAACTTTTTAAAATCTGATCTTTACACTTCAAAAGCCATCAAAACCATTTCCAGGAGAAAACGTAAAATTCTCTGGACTTTACCTATCTTATTTTGTGCTCTGTTATTGATTCATTTTGAGTGATATGAGCATGGCCACTGTTACAGTTTTTAATGCTCAGAATCCCTAAAGTTTTAGTTCAAGTCTAGCTCGGGACGAGTTGAGATCATCTTTAGCTCTGTATTCCATTAACGAAGCCCAAGACTGTATTGACCTTATCAGCAGCCCCCACATACTCTATGGCTCAAGCTGACCTTCAAGTCAGCTAGAACATCGTGTCTGTCCCCTCCTTCCCCCCATTTTGTGAACTGCTGTCAAGTCATAGTATCACTGTTCCTTTTTTTTTTTTTTTTTTTTTTGCGGTTCCTTTTTCAGCTCAAGTACAGGATTATACGTGCTGCTGTAAAATTATTCCTTGGTTTCTAGCCCATATTATAATCTGCTCAGATGGTTTAAAATTTGACTCTAGCATCTTTCCCTCCTGACTTTAGGTCACCTATAAATTGGGTACACCTGCTTTCTAGGTCGCCCTTCACTTCAAATCATTGATAAACATGTTGAACAGGATCAAGTACAAAACAGTCCTGTGGCATGTCCCCTAGGACTGTCCTGCCAGTCCCGGATGGCTAATAGGTGGTGTGTCTGTTCTGACGGATGGCTGAGGGCTGCCAAGAAGGATTCCGAAGCTCCATCTGGATTCGGGGGAGAAGAGTGATGTAGTTGCTTAGCAATGCCGGCCTTGGGGAGGGCATGGTGGGGTAGGTGTCACAGATTGCCTTCCTTGCTCTAGAACAGCCTCACATCCGTGAAACTGTGTGATTTTCATTTGTTGCTCAATCTCCCTTCAGTCCACCTTTACGAAGTGCTGTCTCCCAGCCCACATTTCTCCGCCTTGTTCATAAGGACAGGAAGGCTTTGTCAATAATACTGCAAATCAATAGACATTATGTCTTGTAACATTCTCCTTATCTCCCCGTCGAGTAACTTCATCGGAGACGAAAATGTGGAGAGTCTGGGAGGCTTCATTCTTGGTGAACCCGAGGCAGAGTTCCTAATGACCACCACTTTATTTTCTAAAATTGGGTACAACATCTTTAGATTGCCTGTCTCCCAGATATTTTGCCAGCGTCCAGGAGTTCTCTAGATTTTTAGACAATGGCTCTGACATCCTATTAGTAAGTTTTCAGCACCAGAGAAGTTAGTCACTTGCACCTGGAGATATGAACACTGAAAGCAATCAATTCCCTTACTACCTTTACACCAATCAATTACCATTTGTGTTGTGGTTGTATTCATTATAAAAATAATGCCTGTCTCTTATAGAAAACCTGGACACTGTGGAGAGATGGAAGGAAGAAAAATCACCCATGATCTCAACTTCCTTTCCTTTGTACGATTCTTGAGAGTTTGCTTTTGTGTCATTTTATATAGCTGTGACCATAGTACAGAGGTGGCTTTGTATTTTCAATTTTCCCATAACATTATATCTTCAGAATTTTTCAAGTTGATATTAGTTTTTAATCAGCATAATTTTTAATAGCTGCATAGTATTCCATCTAGGGGTGTCATGGTTTATTTAACCATTCCATGACTACTATTAGCCACTGAGGCTGTTTCCATCATTTTCCTATTTAAAATGCCCATTCTTTTATGTATTCATTATTAATAAATGTGGATTATGTGCCAGGAACTATGCTAGAGGCTGGAGATACAGAGATGAGCAGCCCTCAGGGAGAAAGCACAGAATGACAAGGGAAGCAGGGCTTGTGAGGGGTGGGGGGCATAAGCCCTCCCTGTCGGCAAGCTAGGGGAGCCCTCTAGTAGAGGGAGGTGTGTGCGGATGCTTATGAGCTTCCCACGCCCTGGTAAGGAGTGAAATGCAAACCCAGGCAAGCTGCTAAGGGCTTCAAGCATGGTCAGAAGCCTAAATGTGAGTTCTGGCTCTGCTCTTGCATGACCAGCGCCCTTAGGCAAGTCACGTAATTCCTGAGTCTCATTTTCTCTTTCTGGAAATTAAGGATACTAATTTATCAGCTACCTGCCTTCCAGTGTTACGGTGAGAATCAAAGGAAAGTAATCGATCTGAGTTTTGTCCACTGGAGAGCACCGTCAAAAATGTGAAGCCAGGGGCACCTGGGTGGCTCAGTGGGTTAAAGCCTCTGCCTTCGGCTCAGGTCATGATCCCAGGTCCTGGGATCGAGCCCCTGGGATCGGGCTCTCCCCTCGGCGGGGAGCCTGCTTCCTCCTCTCTGTCTGACTGCCTCTCTGCCTACTTGTGACCTCTGTCTGTCAAGTAAATAAAAAAAAAAAAATCTTAAAAAAAAAAATGTGAAGCCCTGTAGGAGAGGCGGGATAAATCCTTGTGAAGCTGAATTCAATTCTTGCCCAGAAACCTGACTGTGAGTGGGGGCAGGGGAGGGGAACAAGAGGACAGGGCAGAGCAGGTGTCTGCTCCTCCTGGCACCTTCAGAACGGCAGTAGGAAGGTAGAGGAAGCTTGGTCAAAGTGAAGCAATGAGTCAGCGGAGCTGCTTTCCAGACCAAAAGTCTAGGTACAGTCCCTGCCCCAACCCCCCTCCTCTGGATGTCAGAGCCCAGCTACACCTCTGGTCTCTTGCTTTCCTTCTGATACCAGGGTACAGAGTGAGAGCAGTTACTTCAAAGGCTAGCCTTCCTCCCGAATGCTTCCTACCCCCAATTAATTCTCGCTAGAAGGTATTTGAGCTCTTCTGATCTTCTCCAGTCCCACTGTGTAGCAATTTAGATGGGAACCTTGGAATGACATCTTGGGGAAGCCAGTTCTCTCTCTGTCCCAATGGATCATATATAATACATAACGTTAATGCACACGTGCACGCGCGCGCACGCACACACACACACAGAGTGGAAACTTTCTGAAAAGTATTTATACTTCATAGAGCTGTTTATAAGTATTATCTCATTTGATTCTTACCAGCACTGTAAGAAGAAAATAATGGGATATTATTATCCCCATTTCACATAGGAGGAAGCTGTCAAACAAAATTTGCAAGGAGGCTGCAAGGCAAACAAAATTTATTGGGGTCTTTGGAATTGCAATCTGGGGAGACACAGATTCAGAGAAAAAACTCAAATAGTGCTTTGCGGAGGGCAGGGCGGGGGAAGCAGAGGGTCTTGAAAGGCACAAAGGGGAATGCCAAGAAGGCTTACATAAATCACTTGGCAAAATTATGATTAGCTGAAAGAGTCTAATATCTGTTGGATTTGCAGCTTGCTGTCTAGGGCTGCAAGAAGAAAGAACTGAGGTTTGGCAACAAGCTATAGAGTTGAAGTTCATGTTCTGGGCAGGGGTAGACATGCATAAGCCCCACTCCCCTCGCGGCTCCCCAGGTCCATTTGAGATGGGCTCTCCCGATGGGAGTGACCCCCATTTCAGACTTCTCCTTTACAAAACAGAGGCTCAGAGAATTGAGATACCCTGCCCAAGAGCAGACAGGAGAAATAAGCAGAAGTCAGTCTTCTGACAGATTGCCCTGGACTTTTCTTTGCACCCCTCCAGGTCACATCTGAGCAGGCAGGACTCAAAAGAGGTGGTCTCTGACTTGGATAAAAGGATGGTGGGAGATGAACCTTAGCCTCATTCAGCAACCTTCCTTGGCACCCTCCTTCTCCCGTTTTCCAGCCACTTCCCCCATGGGAAGAGGGCTTGGAATGGATATTTGAAGGACGAAAATCTGCCTGTGGAAGTTCAGGAAGGCTTCTAGTGACCCCAGAAACCCAGAAAGGGCCAGCCAGCTCACCCTTCCTTCAGAATTGGACTTCGCCCAGCCCTCGAAGCCAGCAGATGAAAGGGGGACCTTGGGATATTTCATGTGTTGCAATAGCATGACGTACTCCAAACTGTCTTGGCAAGATCAAACCCCAAGGCTAAGCCTATGTAGGTAATTCCATCCTGAGGAATGTCTCTTGTTTCTTTGTTCTAGTTTTCACTTCTAATTTGAGGCAATAGGATAAATAGGCAAACAAAAGTGTTCATGCAAATCTTAGAGTCTTAGGGAAAGAGAAGCCTTGAGCTCTGACATTCTTTGCATTTTTGTCCCTAAGCTTTTGCAAGCTACAGTTGTCATTGAGGGTATGTGTGGGCTGAAGGTGCCAGAAGGGCCAGACTGTCTTTGTTCAGAACGAAGCCATCCCTGTGGGATCTAAACTCCGGACAGAGGTCCTGGGGGTGATCGTGGGGTGCTCAACCCTACCTCTGCCCAAACTCCCTGCTCTGATTGTCTCAAGGGACAGATAAGAGCTCTGGAGCCCATTCATTCTCTCTCCCCTCTCCACAGGTGCCTTGGAAAGGTGCCCTGGATAGACCAAGAGCCCTGGTGTCTGACCAGGGCCCCACATCTGAATCCCCTCTGGGCCCTCATCACATTGTGGAGTATCAAAAATTACTCCAACCCCCACTCTTCAGCATTTGTAAAGAGTACAGCCCTGGTTAATGCCCGGATCCATCTTTTGGGGAAATCTTTGGACGGTCATCATAGAGTTTAGGGGTGGGGAATGCCTCTGAGAAGGTGGCATCTTGCCAGGGAAAAAAAGGGCTACCGAAGAGAAAGAGGGTCTTCCCCGCCCCCCCAAGAAACCTGCCTTTGTGAGGGAGACTCGGATACATGTAATGGGCCGGGATGTTGAGGATAGTTAATATTTTCTCTGAGCTCTGCCAAATGATGGTCACTAAAATGGTGTCTGCCCAGTGGAGGAAAATCCAGAGATACGGAACTCTTGAAACCTATGGGACTAGGATGGGGCCTTCAAGCCCTGGGGGGCTGGTCAGAGCTGGAACCAAACAGACCAGCTGCATCCCAATCTCCCTCTTGGCCATTCCCTGGCGTTTTGTAAAGTAGTATTTGAACCAAGTTCCAACTTTGTCTTCCCTATGCTGTGGACAGGAAAGAGGAGAATTCTGTCCCTCTCCAGAGGCTGAGTATTATGAGAAAGCAGCCGAGGGTTAGCTGGAGCCAGATTGCAAGATACCAAAGGAAAGACTTTTAGACACAGACAACACACATGGCCATCCACCCCACTGTATCAAGAAATCCCACGAGGAGCCACTTTGGAAATTCTTAGTCTTACTTTTATTAAAGAGAGATGACATTTATTTACAGTAATACACTGATTAAAATTCATTAGGAATGATCTTCCCCTTGAACAGAGGGACAAGGGGAAGTAGGGGGCCTAGGAGTGAGAGATAGGTACACTGGTTTTCAAGCTTTTATGTTAGCCACAGAAACCTCTCTTCTTATCAAGATCATCTGAGGTAATGTCACTATCGAAGACGGATCAAAGTGGACGTGTTCTGGTTGAAGAAGGACATGAGGAAAAGTCTTTTGCACTTGGACCCTTCCTATATCTCCTTCCACACCAATCATCCCTGAGGCACTTCCCAGAATCATCGGGGTCCACAGCAGGCATTTGAGAAGCATTAATTTTATCCAAACTCCCCATTCACAGATGATGAAACCTAAGTCTGGAGCAGTGAGGTGACCTGCCCAGGCTGGTTAGCATCCCAGTGGGACGCCAGCCCAAGGGTTCCAAAGTAGAGCATCCCAAACGGTGGGCCACACCGCACTAACGAGTCAATCTCCAACCTCTGCAGACCGACTGTTGGGGATAGGGGCTGCTGGAGTGCCCTTGCCAGGGGCATGGAAAACAGCAGAAATGGAGCAGGGTATGATGGTGTGTCCTATGGTCCTCCCAGCAGTGACCCCCAGCAGCTCCATCACTCGCTGACATGCCGGGACGTGCTCAGCCTAGCCCAGGAGACAGATGCTCATCTACCTGGCTGTCTGCTCAAATTGCCGGCTCAGAACGGGCCACCACCATTTAGTTGCTGGGGGAGTTTTGCTTTGAAGCACCCCAGCACATGGCATAGACCCCACGGTTTGGCTAGACAGGGCTAGATGCGGGGAGGGTGGGCGGGGCTGCTGGTAGATGCACTTCCGTCTAGTGTCTCTACACCATACGCTTCAGCTCTGTATCTTCACGATTATTGAATGCTTCTAAACACAGAGCTGGTGCGCCCTTTCAGTGGCATCCAAGCAAAGCTGCAGGGCGACTGCTCTCACCATGCACACACCTCCTCCGAATTAGGGCCTTGGCATCGTTTTAGATACTTAATATGAAAAAAGGTGCATAGCATTCAAATCCATGAGCATCATCACAAGGCATTTTAACATTACATTTGTCAATGAAAGAAAAGGCAGAGCTCTCCGAGAGGCTTTAAATATAATTTCAACGGCCGTGAAATGTTGAATGTGCCGCTGACTCTTGTGCCTGAAGTTTCTTGTCAATGAAGATTATCAAGAATTTGAAGAGATCTGTATTGAACACCTGGGACAAGAATTGCATGGAGGCATTTCAAACAGAAAACCCAATACAAAAGGTTATGTTCATGGAAACAATATTAAACTACCATCTAAAAATTAGAAAATGTTTTTGAATTTCCAAAATATAAATTCTCTGCAAATTTAACTTCTTTAATACCATCCCTGATATTTTGTATTTTTATTCACTCCTTTGACAAATAGGATTGGGGAGCCAGGCAATATTCCCTCTTTGGGGAATATATCCCTGAATAAACAGACAAAGACCTCTGTCCTTTGGAGTTTATATTTTAGTGGAAAGGCAAAGAAAAGGTAATAATATAATATAGCATGTGAGGTGATGAGTACTAAGGAAAAAAATCACGTGGAATACAAGAGATTGAGAAAATAGGATGGTCAGGGCAGGCCTTATCGAGAAGGTGACATTCAAGCAAAGATTTGCAAGAAGTGAGAAAGTAAGCCATGCAGACATCTGGGCAGAGGAAAGACCAGGTGCAAAGGCCCTGAGGCAGAGCATGTCTGGCATGTTCAGAGAACAGCAAGGAGGCCTCTGTGGCTGGAGAGGAGTGAATGTAAGAGAGTAGTTGAAGGTGGGGTTAGGGAGGTGATGGAGGACAGATAATAAGGGGGCTTGTGGGACATTTTAATAATGCTGCTCTTCAGTCGGAGTGAACTGGGGAGCCATCTGGGGCTGGTAGCAGGAAAGTGACATTATCTGACAGTCTCCAAGGATCACTCTGGTCATTGTATTGGGAAAAGCCTGCAGGGGTAGAGATCAGAGTAGGCAGACTAGTTAGGAAGCTATTATAAGAATTCAAAGGAGAAGTGACAATGGTTTAGAACAAAATGAGAGTGGTGAAAGTGGTTAGTTTGTGAATGTATTCCAAAGGCAGGGGCCAGAGGATTTTCCGAGGTAGCCTGCGTACATAGGTCCTACAGAATATATACATCCATACAATGTGTCAAGGATGCAGAATCTGAAAGCACAAGTCAAAGGTGACTCCACAGGTCTTAGCTTGAGCAGCTAGAAGGATAAACAAGATCATTAACTGAGTTGGGAGAGACAGCAGATACAGTAAGCTGGTGCTGATGGTGGGATGGGGGGTGAGGGGGTGGTGGTGGCAGGTGTTCAGATATAGATAAGCCATTTCTGAGTTATCTATTATACTTGGAAGTGGAGACGTCCAAAAGGTGGTTGGCTATCAAAGCCTGGAGTTCAGAGAGATTGTGTTTTATTTATACCATAACAATATAATGTAAAGAAAATACAACAAGCCTTCCCCTACCACACCATGCATCTCCCCCTCCTCTCTCTCCCTCCCTCCTCACAACTACCCCCCTTTCTCAGTTGTCTCAAGTTCACCCCAGCATGCCATCAAGTATTTTTCTTTTCTATGGAAAAGTCCTGGAAGCATTCCCAACAGCACGTGCTCCTCAGCATCCAAGAGGCCTGAGTTCTAATTTTGCTTTGTGTGTAGAATGGATAATCAGTGTTGGGCATTGCCACCGAAGAACCCTTATTTCTGGTGACATTGATTCAGATTGACCAGAGTCGGTGTTCCACCAGGTGTTCAGTATTTTGAACTTTACCAGCCTGGTGGTGGTGGAGAAAACACGTGACTTGGAGCCAGGAAGACATGGAAGACATTGTGCTTGCTCAACGCCTCACCTGCTGTGTGGTGGCTGGGAACACCGGTCTGGTTTGCTAGATCGTTAGGTGCTGGCAGCTCAGTTCTAGAACCCCCTTTCTGTATTTGGGAGCCCATCAAGTGATTCTTGGTAGGAGTCGGGATCCACTAAACATGCCCCGACCTTGGCAGCATGACCTACTAACCCTCAGATGATACCACCTGGCACTTTGGATTTTAAGATAAGGATATAAAGGCACAGAACTCATTTGAAATGCATTTTGGCAGTGGTCTAAGTGCCATCCAACGTCCAGTGTCCAATGTCCAATGTCTGGCAGTCTCCTGACGGACTCTCTTCAGTGTGGTTTTGACCCTCACTCGGCCATTTTGGCTCATGCGTGTATTCTAAGCATGGGATTCTAAGAATCCCATACATTCTGTAATCATCAGCATCATCCCCCCATAGTTTCTTCTCTGTTTAAGTTAGCCAGAGTCAGTTTTTGTTGCTTGCCATCATGAACTCTAAGGCACTGACCTAGGGCAGCCTACTTACCTCTTCTGAGTCTCAGGTGGCTCTTGTTCTCAGTTCTCTCTACACAGAGATGCTACCTATCACACCGAATGCAATGAGACAATAGCTTCAAGCACCTAGCATAGCGCTTGGCAAACAGTAGCTACTCCAACACCATTATTTCCCTATAATAGAACTCTCTTCCTCCTGGCTGCCCTTGGTTCCTTCATCTTGGAAGTGGAGGTGACTGAGAATGCAAATTCATCTCATTCTCTTAAATCTCTTAAGAGGACAGCAGACTGGTTCATAGGGTCACAAGACACAGGTCCGCTTGAAAGGCGAGAGAACTGGGAACAGTGCAAAATGAGGGCAGGAACGGGCTTGCTGGTGTCAGGAGGAGTCTCATTAGCTAGTCCATAACTCAGCAGATCACAGTGTATGTGCCCGTGGTCCCTGAGTGTTCTGCAGTGCGGGGGATGCAGCCTCATCCATCAGCCCGCCGTGCACAAGCGTAGACAGGAGCCACCGCAATGACGCCTGAGTCAGCGGTGGAGCGGTTAGCGGTGGGACGGAGGCTGAGGCAGAGTGAGGTGTCGGTTCCACCAGCACCTGGTGTTTCTAAGGCTGTATTAGCAGGGGGCTGTCAATCGCGGCGCAGAAAACAAGAGACAGAAAGAAGAAACAATCGAGAATCAGACAGCATTGAGAGAGGGAGCAAGAGGCTGGAGGACTATTTTAAGTAATGTTTGATAAATTACCTGCCTGTCCTGGCTTCCCCAGAAAGGAGATGCTGTGGAGTTGATGTTTGCATTTGACAACTCACTGAAACAGCGGGCCATGGGGATAAGACACACCAGGGCCGAAGGAGACAGCTGTGTGCCAAGTAGGGGCTCAGGTGGGGGGCCATGTCCAATGGTCACAGGTGCACACGTGACCTCACACACAGCACTGCATGCACACACACACATACACAAATGTCTATACACATAAAGTCTGTGATAGCTATGCTCATTCTTGTGCACAGACACACGTAAAGTACACAGGCATGCCCACCCCATACTCCACATGCTACCCATGAGGCCCTCCCCCTCCAGGTCAAGGACGGTGATAAAACACATTCATTGGCAGCTAGGGTGCTATTTCCAGGAAGGCAGGAGAAGATGCCCACCTAGGAGTAGGCACCTTAATTGTCGGGGAGGGAAACGGAGAAGTTAGCTGCTACCTCCTGCATCTTGTCTAGATCTTTGCACTACCCTAGGGACCACCTCTCCAAGCCTATTAACAAGATAATTAATTTAATTAACAGTCTTCTGTGAAAATGGTAAGAATGCTGTAGCGAGGAGGTTTCTAAATAGGGTCCCTAGGTCTGAATGGACACACAGCTTCTGCCCTGCCCTGCCTCTCTTAACATCTAACCCGCCCTCCCTGCTTCCCCTAACATAACCATCTGGACACAGCGTGAGCACAACGGATTCTCCATCTGTAAAACGGGGATTCCATTACCGACCTTTGTCTGCCTCTCAGGGTTGTTATGAAATGAAAATGAGATTACGTCCATAAATGTGTTTTGCATTTCGTCAGGTGTCCTGGGGAACATACAAGAAGCAAATTTGGAAGAGCCTGGTTGCCATCCCCACTTTCTCGTGACTAAAGCAGAATGCCTTAAGCTCTTTTCCTCGGTTTTCTTGACACCCACGCCACCCTACCTTGGAGTCCTGAGGATCCAACGAGTGCTTTATAACGGTACGCATGAGCCAGCCTGGCTCATTAAGCTGGTGATGGGCCTGGAACACCAGGCCTTTGCCTGGGTGGGGTTGGAAGCAACTCAGTCATGGGCTAATAGCAGGGGTGCTGGTGATCTACAATTGCAGGGTGCCCTATGCCCATCTAAAGCCAGGCCCTTCTAGTGGAATATTCCAAAAGCCCCTTACCTGCTGGAAGGAGCTCAGTGAGGCTGTGACATCCCTTTTCTGGCACTCATGGCCAGAAAGGAAATGGCCTGGATGTTTCTTCTAGAAAACCTGCCAATGCCATGGACTTTGCAACAAATCCCGTCTTCCTCTTTCCTTCCTTTCCTATAATCCTGAGGATTCCCTACAAAGAAGGTCCAGGAGACTCTGGACAGTCTTGAGGAATATAAACCCTAATGCCTTGTGAGTCTCCGAATGTCTGAATGCACAAGGCCACGCATTACTTCCATTCCCTCCTCTATAACATGAAGACAGCATCAACCTCTGAGAGAAGTTGTGAAAATCCATCAAGAAAGGTCTTGCCAGAAAGACACAAGGCAAGTCTTCCACTTGGCTTCCCAGTAACTGAGAGCTCACTGCTGTTCACTAGCCTCTGGGCACACTGGAGTCACTTTCCTGCCTCTGCATAATGACAGAGGCCTCACTTGGAAGGCCTTTGGAAACCCTCACACATGGCCAACATGGAAATGTCACATCTGGAATGCCCTCTGGAATTCCTTTAGGACAAGTTGCCTCCACTGGCTTTTCCCACCAACAAGACTAACAACTGTGCCATGGGGGAAGCCCTGGGAACCGTGTGTAAGAGGCTACAGGGGCCCCAGCCAGGTTTTCCTGAGCCTTGTCCAGGGCAGGGAGCAACATGGTTGAGAAGCTACAGACCACACATGGCTGGGTGGGATGGGAGGAAGGGAAGAATGTGCTGGATTGTTACAACCTCCCCAGAGCTTTGGTAGCCAGCTCTCCAGCTCTCCAGGCTCTCCAGCCTGGCCAGGACTGCCTCTTCTCTGGGCCTTGCCTCTACTGAAGCCACTGACAGGTGGGGCAAAGGAGAAAAGACTCTCAAGTCAACAGGAGACAGTAGAAACCCTACCTTTCATCTCTCACCCACTTGCTTTCTTGCTTGTGGGGGAAGACGGTCCAAGCATTTGTTCTTTCCTGAATGCTTATTGGGATCAATGCACAAGCAGGCCCAGAGGGGCGCCACGTAATGGGAACATCGTCTTCCAAGTGCCGAGCTCTCCCCTAGGATTCCAGAAGGCCAGCCGTGGCTGGCTGCCCAGTGAAAGCCCTCCACGGATTTCTGCCATATTGTCAGGATTCTAACCGTGGGTACCAACTTGCTCTTCATCGGGAGGACACATCCATCTCTGCTCTGCCTGCAAAGGAACGTGTTGTAGTGGGAAGAACACAGAATTTGGGGCAGGAATCCCAGGGCCTCACGCACCTCAGCCACTAAGTCACTGTGAGTGAGACCTCATCTGTAAAGCGCAGTGCATAGCCTCTCCTGCACTTCTTCCACAGGCTCGAATGAAAGAATGCAAAAGCACTTTGAGTGAGGGAAGACATGATGTATGCATTGAACACCAGCTCCATGCATCTCCCCTCCTTACCGATCACTTGACCTATGTCATCTCTTTGGCCCCCTCGGTGGCCTAATAGGTGGCTGTTCTCTGCCCCATTTTATGGATGAGGGACTGAGCCCTGCAGAGATTGAATAATAAGCCCCAGGTCTCACAGGCAGGAAATGGTGAAGCTACCATGCCCGAAGAACCCACGCCCCCTGGGAGCTGGTGAGAAATGCAGACTCTCAGGCAGACCTTGGCAGATGGAGGAATCAGAGTCTGCATTTCAGCAAGCTCCCCAGCTGCCTGCTCTATGCCATGGTGGTTTGGTCAAGTTCAGATGCAAGCCCCGAACAAGGCACTATGGGTAGTATAACCGTAGTATCATAACCTTTGGGGCAAACTCTGCCCCCAGGAGTGCTTCTGAAACACCTGGGTTCCTGTTTCTGGAAATCAAATCTTACTTTCCAAGGCAGTCTATCAGGAAGTGAGAAGTCGCAGGCCCACCTGGGTTGCTCCAGCAGACCGGGCTGCCTTTTCCAGCCCCACCCAGAGCCCAGGGCGCTTTTCCTCCCTGGAAGTGAGGCAGAAAGAAAATGCTGCTTCGATGGTTCTGGAACTTGCTTCCCCGAGGAATTTCTAGCTGGGAAGGCAGCTTTGAAGCATTTTCCTCCCCATTTCACAGCTGCCGGGCCCCCCACCGGGTGGTGATTGACTGCTCGGCCCATATTGCAGGAGCCCTGCTAAGTGACATGATCTCAGTGCCTGCGCTCAGAGAACCAGGTCCACTGCAGCATCCCCGGCCTCCTGCACCCCTCCCATGGGAGCTTTCCAGCACTTAGCTCTGCCACAGACTCCCAGCCAAAATCAACAGAGTCTCCCAGGGGTCCTCGAAGCTCTGCACCTACCCAAACCCTCTAGCCCACTGGCGTTCAACAGCAAGCCAGTGTCAAGACCATGGCTCCTCCTCCCCTTTCCCTCACTGTCCTCCAGGCCATGGCCGGGCTGCTCCTAGAAAGGAGCCAGCCTGGACTGGGGTGAGCCTTCCCTCTACTGCTTGGTACAGAGCATGCATGGCATAGAGGGACAGCAGCTGGAGCACTGTAGACGCCAAGCCTTCGCTCGGATGCTGGGGGACCTGAGATTCCTCCCCAGGGAGGGAGGCCAGGTAGGTTAATCTCGGGGATGGCTGGGTGGCATTTGTGGCCCAGTGCTCAAGTGGCCGAGCTTTGGAATTGGACACAAGGGTTCACATGCAAGTGTTCGGCAGTTAACCTCTCCGAGCCTCAGTTTACCTATCTATAAAATGGAAATAATAATGCTTAATAGCACCTGCCTCACCGAATGAGGATTTCATGAGATCATGAAGGGTCGGAATTTAGCAGATGCGTGACAAAACAGTAAAGCACTTCATAAATTATGGCTGTCATTATTCTTCAGTGGGCTTGTCCCTGCTGCAGAACATATATCAAAAAGAAACTCAAAAATAAAGAAACAGCTTATAAACAGCCATCAAGGAATGTAGGTGTTCATTCAGAATGTGTATTGTGAGATCCTGCTGTGCTTGGCCATAGGATGTGGCCCTGTCTCACACACATAGGATGTGTGAGAGCTCACAGAGGGGAGGGGACCAATGGTTGATGTGGGTAGAATACAGGCTGAGAAGTGGTGCCCTGGGGGGCATTTGGAACATTTGCCTAGCCTGGTGACTGGGAAGGGTTCTTGGGGGGAGGGATACCAGAACTGTCTTAGAAAAGAAGGTAAGAAAGCCAGGAGGGAGGGATGGAGCAAGGGGGAGAAGGTTGCATGTCACAGGAAGGAGGTGGACAGCCAACACTCAGGCCCAGGAGAGTCAGAGCACTTAGCATACTGGGCTGGGGTGGGGTGGGGCACTGGGCGGGGCCAGACTATGAAGGACCTGGTGTGCAGGCCCGGACTTGGGACTTTATCCAGAGTGCCAGTACATAGTAGGTAGTTGATAAATATTTACTGTCACTGGAGAAAAGATAATGCTAAGCCTCTGAAGGATTTTAAGCTAGGGATCCACGTGGTAAGCCATCAATTCGGAAAGCTCTCTCTGGGTGGCACGGGGGAGAGGCTGGCTGGGAGGAGAACCAAGTCTAGGAGGGAACTGACAGGATGGGTGCAGGGGCCTGGGGAGCAGGGCACATGGGGCGGGAGAAACCAGCACTAGAGAGGGGCGTGGTGGGAAGAGGGTCAGACAGGATGGCTCTAGAAGACAGCTGTGGAGACGTGGAAAAACAATCACTTAGTAAAGAGAAAGCCAGCAGCTACACGTTGAGGGGCAGGAAGAGAGGGGGTTGTGTGGGGTGGGGAGTAGGCACACGGGAAAGATGGATTTGCTCGCCCAGAATGTCTGGAAGAGAAGGACCGCTGAAGGAAATGAAAACCAGGACAGAAACGATTCCCTGTGCCATCAGCTTCGCAGCCCCTTCTGACCGTCCTTCATGCATCGGGCATGTGTAGGGTCAGGGGCCGGTCTCTGTGCAGGGACAGGGCAAACGGAGAGGAAACATCTCACCCCTGTTCAACAGGCCCCCCCAGGGCAGGAATGTCAATAGAGCAGTATCACCCTTCTCATCCGTGGTACCGAAGAGTCTCGAAATTGTGACAGGTCTCAACAGCGTTTGGGCCAAATATGCAGCTGGAAGCTCTGTGTTTTGCTGATGACTGGTGAGGCTTTCACTGGAGCATTCCACCACCCCAGAGGAAAGCGCCCAAAGGGCACATTATGCGGGTTAAAACCCTCCTTGGGGTCCCCACATGGCTAGACACACAGTGAGGATGGAGAAGGTTATGATGGGGAAGGGATGGGGGGGGGCACAGGCCATAAATGCTCTATGCAGGTAGAAAGTAGCACACCTCATATCTGAATTCAGGTTAATCCCAAAGTCGGACGTCCTAGGCACTACCTAGTCACCTGTGTTCACCACAGCTCTTTGTGAATTTTTTAAAGGGGGTCTACGGGTGCATATGATGACGCCTTTCCTCGCACTTGAAGTCCTGTGTGGAAACGCTGCCAAAACTCACGGCCCTCCCCACTCCCCACTCTGGGGGGCGGCCCCTCTCACTCCCCTGTGCCTCCTCTGCCTGTGTCCCTTCCCTCTGCTACGGAGGGGGGCAGGGTGTGTGGGATACCCAGGACAGCCAAGCTGTTGTTTGGAGGTTCATTTATTTTAATAACAGTTAAATCTCATTCCCCTCTGCAAGCCGTCAATATTTCAGGACTATTGCTCATCCCAGGGCAGCAGAGATGGCCCCCTCCGTGTCACTATGTGGCTTCCAGTTAAAAGTTCACCACAGAAAATTTGATGCCTAATAAATTGGAGCCTTCTCTG
Source organism: Taxidea taxus jeffersonii (assembly GCA_003697995.1). Taxonomy (NCBI): domain Eukaryota; kingdom Metazoa; phylum Chordata; class Mammalia; order Carnivora; family Mustelidae; genus Taxidea; species Taxidea taxus. The sequence goes on from ML109165.1 coordinate 17,108, forward strand.
CTTTAAATCATTTTTAAACCACGACTACCACACAAAATATAATTATTACAAACTTGTCATTTGTAACAGAGAAATCTCATTAAAACGATTCCATGCTGGAAGGGCATGTGGGAGGGGGAGGGGAGGGGGGTGGTTGTGGCAGAGGCAGGCAGAGGGGGTTGAAGGAGCGGGAGGCTAAGGGAAGCTTGGAAAGGGCAGGGGGATGCTCTTAATTACAGATTGATTATTTCTGGTGATTGAGCACAGAATATAATCAGCTCAACATTTCCAGACTGGAGCAGAAAGGGTGGGGACAGGCCAGATGACAGGGACTGAGGGATCTTCCCAATCTCTATTCTGAGCTGAGCAGCTGGCTGAGGGGTGGGCGGCGGGTGGGTCAGAAGGGCACGGGGTGGCACCAGGCCTCCCCCATCAGACTCTGGCCAGCCCTAGGCCCAGGGCTGCTGCAGCATTTGCTAGGGGTTATAGAGCTACTGCTTCATCCACAGTAAAAAGGGGCTGCGATATTGCTGGAGCTGTGGCCAATTATCAGGGAAACAGGATGTAGGACTTGAAATCAAACAGTTCACATTTCAGCTCTGACCCCTGGGAGCCAGTACCTAAGGGGATCAATTCACCCAAAGTCCCCAAGCCTCAGTTTCCCAGTGAAATGAGCTTAGTCTTGCCCTCCTGGCGCTGCAGGGCTGGGCTAAGGATCACCTAAGATGAGGTTAATTACATTACCTGGCATAGAACACACCCTGGAAAATCTAAATTTCCTGACAAAGACTGAGATGTGGAAAGAAACTGCCAGGTAGCTGCCAGAAGTGACAGGCACTTCTCTCCCAGGCACCGTGTGGGGAGTCCTGGGGGGTCCTTCTCCGAGGCAGGGGCGGGGGGTGGAGTCTAGCCCCACTGGAAACCACAGTGTGGAGGCTGCAAGGTCTCTGAGCTGGGGCACCTGGGTGGCTCAGTCATTAAGCATCTGCCTTTGGCTCAGGTCATGACCCCAGGGTCCCCACATCAGGCTCTCTGCTCAGCAGGAAGCCTGCTTCTCCCTCTCCCCTTGCTTGTGTACCCTCTTGCTATGTCTCTCCCTGTCAAATAAATAAAATCTTCAAAAAAAAAAAAAAAGTTGCTGGGCTGGAGTCAGTGCAGGGCTCTAGTGTGTTTATAGGGTTGGGGCTTCCCTTTGCCTACTGCTGCCCTCTGGGATTGTTTACCCCTTCTCCATGGTGCTCCGGGAACCTCCCTTAGGTACCTGCTTGCAGCCAAGGACAGCTGCCTAGGAGAGGGGCCAGAAAAGCCACAGCAGCTTCCCTGAACTTGTCCTCAGCTCCATGCCTTCTGAAGCAAGTGCCTTGAGCTCTTCCCCTTCCTCATCCCAGTGCCTCTGCCCTCCCAGCCCTGCTTCTGTGGCGGGCTTCAGTACAGTCCAGAGTACCACCCCTTGCTTCCCAGACTTCAGCCCCTCACCTCCGGGCTCTGCTCAGCTCAGGCCTTGGGGATCTGAACCAGGAACTGCCCTCTCCCTCCTGGCTCTGAGGAACCCTCCTGGGGAGGAGTTCCAGGCTCCTGCATCATGGTGGGAACTGGAAAGAATACGGGTGGTGTCTTCATCCACTCCGGTCACCACAACATGCCACAGACATTCCTGTCTCACTGTCCCGGAGGCTGAGAAGTCTAAGTTTCAGATGCCAGTAACCTTGGTTCTTGGCAAGGGCTCTCTCTCTGGCTCACAGGGAACAACCTTCTTGCTGTAACTGCACATCGTGGACGCCAAGACAGAGCTTGGGTCTCTCTTCCTCTTCTACTGAGGGCACTAATCTCATGATGGGGGCTCCATCCTCATGACCTCACGTAAACTCAGTCACCTCCCCCAGGCCCCACCTCCTAATACTTTCACATTGGGCATGAGGGCCTCCGCGTATAAATTTGGAAAGGGAAAAACATTCAGCCCATCGCAGGTAGTCTCAGTCCTAGCAGGTTCTGGGGGGCAGAAGAACCCCAATCCCAGAAGACCATTGTCTTCACATCTCCAGGCCTTGACACAATCAATCCCCTGACAAGGCAGGACCCCCCCCCAACCTCTGGTTCTTCACGATCCTACAAAACACAGGCAAGCAGCCTGCAGGCATGCACGTGAGCACAGTATGCACGTACCTGTATTGTCCTGTATCCCCCAGAAGCCTCCCAAGGGCAGGTACTCCCTGTCTCCAACCCTCATCCTGTCTACACATGGTAAGACCAAGGCCAGCCTATGGGGACAAAGATCCTCCCAGACTCCCTGGGACCAGACCTTTCCCAGCATATGGGGTCTGAACGCCACGTCCAGCCAGGTGGCCACGAGCAGGTCACTTAACCTGTGTGGGGCTCGGCTTCTACTTCTGTGGATTGGAGATGACAGTAACAGCTGTTCTGCTCACTCAGGGGGGACAAAGCATAGGCGAAGTGGTGTTACTACGATTGTGTTCATCATACACCTTATCACGGACTGGCCCAGGGTCACAGGGCAAACAGAAGGGGAAACATGCCATCCTCCTGATGGGAGCTCTTCAGTCTTCCCCGAGGACTGGAAGAGAAGGTGTCCAGGCTACACCTACCCCAAGGGTCTCTGCCTTCGGCATGCATTCCACAAGCACGTCTCCGTGATTGGCTGGCCAGCCCGGACTCCTGTAGGCTGGACGGGTTCAGCCAAGAGCCCACATGCGGAGGCAGGAGCACATGGAAGGGGCACCTGTGTGCCTGTTGGTGGGACTGTGGGAGGCTACGTGGGCAGAGGCCTCCGTGGCTCCAAATAGCTCTGCAGCACAGCGGTGGCCAGGACCAACCAGTATGTGCGGTCGGGGTGGGCTGCCGCCTGAGGGTTGCCAGGGAAACCATGGCTGCAGGGGCCCCCAGCCACTCGCCTTCTTGCCATGGAGACAGTGAGCCGGAGGCAGCAAGGGGAATGGAACAGGTGGCCCCCGCCATGGGCTCTGAGAAACCGCAGCAGCTCCCACACCTGTCACCAGGGGAGGGGGCAGCCTTGGGATCAATTTTCCAATTGCAAAACCATGTTCAAATGTCAATTCCTTCTCTCCTGCTCGTGGGCTTTCTCCCTCCCCATCTCGCCAGTCTATCCCTGTCCTCTCTCCTGTTCCTGGCTTGCATTTCATGTTAGCACGATGCTGATCTTAGAAGAATGAAATTTGGCAGCCTTCGAGTGCCTAATATGACCTCATCCTGTCTGGTGTTTTCAGGGAAGGACGCCTCCTGAAAGGCGGGGGAAGTATGGGGGTGCGGCTCACAGGGTAACAGGCTGGGAAACCAAGCCGGGGTGCTTGTGGGCTCTCTAGATTTTAATGGGCCTCCTGCCCACATAGGGCTTGGAAGGTCTGGGGCTTTTCTCCTCAGTCAGACCCTTGGAGCCCAGCTTATTTCCATCTCTAAGGAAGATCAGGAATTTGGGCCAACTCTGGCAGTTTCCAGAAAAACTCTTCAAACTTCTCCTGTAGCAACAGCACACGGGTTCCCTTCCAGGTCTTCTGGTTAAAAACTGGGCTAGGAGGGCTCTGTTGAGGTCATCCCATCCAGCCCTGGTCCCCCCACAGTGTCCAGGACAAATGGCTGCCCCCTCCAGGGCCACCAGCCCTCTCTTACTGCAATGTAAGCTCCCATCTGGAGGTGTGGGCTCACCAGAGAGGGAGAGAGGCCTCAGCATCTCCTTAAAATGAACACTCGGGCCTGCACAGGAAGAGGGACCCTTCTAGCTTCTCCCCATCTCTAACCTTTACATGGGCTTTTCTCATTTTCCCATTAACTTTGTTAATCAAGCCATGTTAGTTTTCATTTGTTTATCATGACCTACTGACTATTTCTCCAGGTAAGCTGACAATGGA
>ML109165.1:20977-35215 GCA_003697995.1 Taxidea taxus jeffersonii
GTTTATCATGACCTACTGACTATTTCTCCAGGTAAGCTGACAATGGAGAACTATGACTCCTAGAAGTCACCAACTTACAGGGAAGAGCTCCTCTCATCAGCTCCTCAGGTCCTGACCTCTCAGCTGCCCCCATGCCCAGCCCCCACCCCCCACCATCTTCAGCACAGCCCTGGCCCCTCAGTTGGGTTCTTCATCACACTAGCTTCCCCACCCCTTCCCCCTCCTGCTCTGGGTACGAGGTTGTTGGCCTGCACACCCTGCCCACTGGCCCCACTCCACCCCACCCTGGCCATCTGTCCATCTGCTGGGCTTGCTGACTTGTCTCTGCCTGTCTGATGTTCAAGCCGTCAGCTGTGACAATCATATCTGATCATTAATAATGCAATAATGGAACAGTGACTGGAGAGACACTTGGATAATCAGCTAGCACAGGCTCATTAGTGGCACAGAACAATCACAGCGATGTAATAACAGATCCCAGGAAATTTCAATTAAACCTGGAACTTTGTTAGGGTTTCATTTTATTTTCAGCACGACGAAGGACAGCATAATTGCAATCAACTAAAGCCAATGCAAATCTCCGAAAGAGACCCCTTCCCCCGGGTATGCCAGGGAATTAAGTCTTGCTCTTCCTTAGCTCCTGCCCATCTTAATTCTGAACCATTTAATGAACTCCTCCTCTGCCCCGAAGAATGTTCCAACTTCGGTCCCTAGCTTCTCTTAACAACAGGATCATTCTGGCTTCTGGCTGGAGTGATAAAGATGATGATGCTAGGAAGTAGCATTCATCAAGGGCTCAGCATATGCTGGGCGTCATGCTAAGCCCTTTACATGGATTATCTCATTTAAAACTCACTACAGTGTATAAAGGTATTCAGTAATATTGTCACCATTGGACCTATGAAGTCACTGAGTCTCGAAGTTAAGAGAGAGTCTCTGGGTAGCACATCTTGTAAATAGCAGTGGTGTGACTTGATGTCCAAGCCAGAGCCACGCAGGTCCAAAGCCCACAACTGCTTGCTTATTCCTTCTCTCCCCACCACCTCTGCCCTGCTTCCTCCTTCTCTTTCTCTTTTCTCCCTCACTGCATTAGGTATTGTGGAGCCTAGAAAATTCAGAAGAAGGATGGGGTAACCCAAGTACTGTACCGCTCAACTATCTCATGTGGGGTCCTTGGCCTGTAGGCTAGAGGACTGCTGGGGAGATTTTTAAAGAACGTTTTCTGTGAATGTTGCCTACATCAAGCCACCCAACCAGAATCTCTGGGCATGGTGTCCAGGCATCTATATTTTTCCAAAGCTCCTTCAGTTATTCTAAAGCCCACTGTGCTAAAAACCTCACCCAGTGCTTCACCTGGCTGGTGGGGACACAGGTATGGGCCACTGTCCCAGCCCTGCACCCCATGGGTCTGAGAGAGAAAGTGAGTTGGAATAAGGTTCCTTCTGAGAGGGTGCGTGATGACTCCCCTTCTATGACTTCAACTCTGGCTTTGGTTTCCTCCTCCCAGACAGGAAGGGTTGGCCAGGATGGTCCCTAAGACACCTGCTTGCTTCAGGAGCCTGCAGAGACTTCCCAGAATGGGCAATGCCTTATCTTAAGTTCATATATTGCCATGGGCTTATAGGGGAGATAATTCAGGGCCAGGAGCACCTTTCCAGCACCCCTTAAGTCATTATTTCTTTAAAGTCAAATCTCGTTATTTCATACTTGCCCTTAAATTGATTCACTTTTACTTAAATGTTTTTTAAAACTAGATTTTACCTCATTATTGTATACGGGAAGCCATATCCCCTGCCACAAATCAAAGGTAACCATAAAAATTTTACCATTTAATTACTCTATATCATCAGGGGTGTGTGGAACACTGTGTCTAAGCTCCGTTCTGCAAGCGTGATCCTGATGGATAACCAGCTCTGGAGGGACTGCAGATCCACTCCATTCCCTCCTACAGGAAAGAACCCTGCAGGAGGGTCTACATCTTGAAGGAGGGAAATTTTTGTCTTACTGTTTGAGAGTCTTGTCCTTCCAGTGGGACTCAATTCTAAATCTACAGCATGGCCCTTCTCTGAACCTCAGTATTCACACCTGCAAAATGAGTGTCATGAGACACAGGACACAACTCGTGGGCTTCATGGTGGTGGGAGCTCACTTTCTCTTCCTCTCTCAGCTCAGCAGGTCAGAGGCAGAAAGGACTCATGGAGAGAAAGAGAAGTCAGATGATTGTGTGGCAAGTGGAGGCACTTTTGAAAGGTCCTTGAACTTCAAAGTAGCAACTTTCCAAACTCCCGGGAGCCAACTTCTCAGCCACAAATGGCGATCCAGAGGTCTGGGGGTAGAGACTACATAGACCCATCTGGCCTCCTGTCCTCATCTGCAACACTTGTTACAGACTTGTTACTTACTAAGCCTCAGTTCCACACTCAGTTCCACACTCACTGGGACTATGACCCAGGCCTCCCGACTTAGAGCTCCATTCCCGCAGGGGCAGCTGCACAATGATGGGTGCCGCACTTTGCCAGGGGCTGCCTCTGGTGATCGCAGAAAAGGAAAGGAGTCACTCAGCGCATGGTCTGTCCACAAGTTCTTGTGTCTGAACGCCTCCACCCGAGCAGAGCCGACACCTGCCCTGTGTGGAACGCGAGTCCTCGGTCTTGTCTGCTTGGAGACCCCTTGTGAATGGGATCTTGCCTAGGGGTTAAGAGCACAGGCTCTGGGGCTGGTTCAATTTAGGATTTTCATCACTCCTGGAAAAGTATTAACCTTTCTCGGCTTCAGGTTCCTTATTTGCAAAACAGGGACACTCTACAGATTATGTGATATGATGTCTGCAAATCGCTCAGCAGACAGCATGACACAGCCCTCCAGAAACATTCCTTGTAGTTGTTACTGTACTTTCTAATAGAAATTCTAGTTTTGGAATGGGCCGGACCTGGATTCAAAGGCTGGATCTATAGCTTGCCCATAGGTCCCATCCCATGGATGTTCCCATCCATAAAGATAAGCAATTACAGTGCTTTTCAGGCAAGGTGACAAACACAAGGTCCCCAAGGCTGCCCACCTCCTTCTGCTGCCTGGTGCTGAGAGGAGGCCACGTGCCCAGCCAGCACGGGACAAGTCTAGACAAAACGCTCAAGGTTCACCTGTGTGTCCCCCATCTTCATCTACTCTATCCCAACCCAGACCAAGGTCGCCCTTCAGAGGTGCTGTTGCTTTTTTGAGGTTCACTTTTATCACCACCTGGAGCCTCATGTCACTAAGAGGACAGACCCATCCTCCACTGCCAGATCAAGGCCGGCCACCCAGTGTAGACAGCACACCACTGATCACGACAAGGGCCGCGTGCAGTCCAGGGAGGAGGAGGCTGCTGCCCCAGCTCAGATCAAGGTGCAGGGCTGCAGGAGAGGGAAGGAGAAGGAAAGAGAAAAATTTCCTCCCTTTTCCTTCTCTCAACCCCCACTGCCTCCTGGCTAATTTAAATCCTCCGTAGCTCCTCGAAACTCTTCAAGGGGACACTGTGGCAGAGGGGCACCCCGGAACTCCTTGCAGAAGACAGGTGTTTGAATTCTGTTTCTGCCTTTGCCAGGTGAACTTGGATGTCCCTGCTCAGAGCTGGGGAGGGTAGAGCTCTCCTCCAACCATAGCCATGAGCAGTAAATGAGAAATTTCCAGAGAAGCATCTTCTCTTCTTCCCCCCACCTCTCCTCCTTTGAACCCACAGCTTTTCAGAAGGTACAAGATCCTCACTTCCTCTTCCTTCCCACCTCTGAGCCTCTCGGTCTGTTTCCCAGGCCGGGACACACTCAGCACCACCCCCCTGGTGATATAGAAGCCATATTTTCCCGGCTCATGAGTTTCTGAAACATTAGGACACTGATGGTGTCATTAATCATTCATCCTCTGGGTGCAGATCAAGGCAGACCAAAAGACCCCTTTCTCACCCACTGGAGACGCTCCCTGCCCCACCAACACTTATAGCAGAGTACAAGAACAAAGATACACTACCTCGGAAGGGCACACAGCACTGCCCAGTGCTCCTGAGCCAGGAGAAGCCCTCTCCAGACCCCAAGGAGCCCCATCCCTCTCACCTGGCATTTCTGGCCAGAAGCCACCAGCCCACAGTCTACTCTGTGGCACCCCACACTCCGTACAAACAAGAACTCATGTATAGTAAAAAGCCCTCCAGAGATCACCTGTAGAAACAGGGTGGAGACTATTGGGGACAGGAAGAGGAATTTATTTATTTGTTCTCTGTGCTTTGAGTTCGCATTTAAATTGTCCTTCTGTAGATAAAGGCATCTCTCCAGCCGCTCAGCCCAGATCACGGCAGCTAATCTGCATCCGGCATATCAAAATAGCCTCCAAAGCAGATGGAGACCCAGAGCACACCAGGGAAGCAGAACCGGTTCTAGCGCTGAACGTGGGGATTTAAATAGAGTCACGTGAAGCCTTTTTGGGATTTTTCTGGGACGAGAGGGGGTAAGGATGGGAGACTGGGATTGCCAAAACCGGGAAGATGTCGGAGGAGGGGGGCAGAAAAGTTAAAGAAAGAAAGCGAGAATTCATGCTGGCACTTGCCCTATAATTTTCTTCCCACCCTTGAATGGGAGCAACCTCCCAGGAGGTCAAGGTGTTCCTGTGTCTGCAGTGTTCAGAAGGGAGCAAGGAAGGTGGGGGCTTTGCGTGTTGCCCAGACACAATGTGGTGCTGGAGAAGGCATGGCTCTGGGGCCAGACCTGCTTAGGTTCTGCCCATGCAAACTTTGGATAAACTAAACTGCTCCATGAGCCTCAGCTTCCTGGTCTGTAAATTGGGATTATGATGTTTATCTTTTAGGATTTTGACAAGGCTTAAGAGAAGGAATGGGTATCTATGTCTTCCCCAAGCTCATAGGTTGACATCAGCGTTGGGAGGTGGGCCTTTGGGGAGGCATTTAGGTCAGGAGGGTAGAGCCCTCAGGAATAGGAGTAGTGTTTTTATAAGAGACCCCAGAGAGCTCTCTAGCCCCTTCCACCACATGAGAACACACTGAGAAGGGCTTCCTGGTGTCTATGAACTAGGACGTGGCTCTCACCAGACACTGAATCTGCCGGCACCTTGATTTTGGATTTCCCAGCTTCCAGAACCATGAGAAATAATTGTTGTTAAAGCCCCGAGCTAATCCAGAAGTTCAATCCCAGATTCTGCCTTAGGGAAGGGTGTGTAGGGGACACGACAGAACTCTGCCCAGAAAGGAGAGGTTCCATTTGGGTCCTCATGGTCTTGATCCAAACTTCAGTCTCTCTTCTCAGAGCCAGCCTCCCACATCCTGGGAGCTCTGCTGTACTTTCAGGCTGACAAATGGATGCTTACTTCCAGGTTCAGGGTCTGCTAGAGTGAAGGGGCCATGTCCATTTGGCTCACTGCTATATCGCCAGGGCCATGTACAGTGCCTGATACATGGGAGACCCTCAGTAAACACGGGCTGCTGGAATGATGGAGTGAGTGAGTGATTCTGGAAGAGGAAGAGAGCAGACTCTAACCATAACCAGTGACAAAACTTGGAATAAGGCAAATGAGTCTTTCAGGGCATTGTGGGACCTTCCCCAAATGCTCCCAACCGGCAGCTGCCTCAGCCCAATCTCAGCCCATGGTCTGTCTGACTCCCTGGTTTGGGGTCACTCAGACATGAACACCAGCCAACATGCCCTGTCTTGGGCTATCTCCTGTGTGTTGATACAATACAATCATCTGGTTTTGAGGGGCGGGGGACGTCTGTGTTCCTCCTGGAATGGGAACTCCTTGGGGCAGGAATAGTCTTGGGAAGTTCTAGTCTTAGGTGCCAGGCATAAGGCCTGGCAGGTATTCAGGCAGGGCCAGCAGGAAAATGGCAGAGAGGGTGGGCGGGGGCCAGGTGCTGCACCGGGGCAGGGCGAGGGCGGCGGGAGGGCCAGGGTTCTGGCAGTATTGGGAAGGGCCTGAAGCCTGACTCCCATTGCAGCCACAGCATGGCCCATCTCCGGCTTCCCCTTCCTGCCTGCTCTACCTACATCCAGTGTCCGGCCCCATGCCTCGCTATGCTCCCCACAGCAGCCTGCCCTCGAAGCCGGCCTGGCCTCCCACTCACATGTTCATTCATGGCCAGTCCCCAGGGGCTGCCAGGACTTAATCAACTGCCGAACGGCTAAGGCTGCCTTTGTTCCCAGCAGTTCAGCGGAGGAAATCGATACCGTTAATGGAGAAAATCTGGGTTGTGATGTGAGACTGGGGATGGGCCCTGTGGCCCTGAGAGTGCCCACCTGCTGGGGAGGGAGGGACTAAGCCCCTCGGGAAAGCAGAGAGAGCAGTCGGGCCTGCGGGGCTCCGGGACTGGGTTGGGAGAGCAGAGTGACCGCCTAAGAGGGCGCGGAAATGCTAGGAGGGAGAAGCTGAGTCCCAGCAAGCGAGCGAGCAGCACAGGTCCAGGTGTGCTGGGGAAGGGAGGGGGCAGGGTGGGGCTGGTTGGTGGCAAGAAGCCAGGAGGAGCTACAAGGAGGAGGCCTTCAACAGCCCGGGAACAGGAGTGTGAGTATGCCAGTCAGCCTAGCGAGCAGGACGGTGTGGCATCCGCAGATTCCTCCCTGCTGAGGACCAAGGAAGCCAGCGAGGAGGCTGAAACTGGAATGGCCGCAGTGGTGTGATGGGATCAACTGGGGAAAAAAGACCTGAGCCCCACCACTCTGCGGCCCTGAGAGGGGGGAGGAGCACAAAGAACCACCATGCGGTCCTGTCTTGCTCATCACGTCCATGCTCGCTCGCCGGTCCCCACGCCCGCTGCCACACGCAGTCGCTGTCAAAGGCCCCCACCCTGTGAAAGGCCCAGGTGCGGACTCTGTGTCTGCATCAGCACCCACCAGCTCTGATCTGCCAGACACCGTGCTCCTGTGTCCTGCTCCCTCCGCCCCGGCATCAGCACAAGGGTGATGGTGATTAGGCCTGCAAGCAGCTCTGTGTTTCCACTTCATGCCCAGCGGCAGCCTGGCGTCCAAGCCAGCCTCCATCCCACCTGGCTATCTGGCGGGGTACCCACCGCTCCAGGTTCCCAGGAGGCCAGCACCACGCAGGCCACTTGGCATTCTAGCCTCGCTGTGGGCTTAGGGCTGCTCATCGCGCACTGGTCTTCTGGTTCCCGGGCCAGACCCAGAGTGCATGTCAAGGAGGGAGCCTGCCATTGCTGCGCAGACACACGGGGAAGGACTGCCCCTACCCCGGGCCCTAACTTCATACTCCTCCCGGACTGTGGGCCTCCTCACTCAGAAGGTGCAGGTGGGGGTGCCTGGGTGGCTCAGTGGGTTAAAGCCTCTGCCTTCGGCTCAGGTCATGATCCCAGCATCCTGGGATTGAGCCCCACATTGGGCTCTCTGCTCAGCAGGGAGCCTGCTTCCCCCTCTGTCTCTCTGTCTGCCTCTCTGCCTACTTGGGATCTCTGTCTGTCAAATAAACAAATAAAATCTTTTTTAAAAAAAGAAGATGCAGGTGGTAACATGTGCTCAGCTACCTCACGGGACTCAGCAGAGCCCTCGAGTGGAGAAATAGGGGTGCAAATACTGTGTCGAGTTCTGGACATATACAGTCCTGAATGCCATAGGTACACATGTCCTATGGCTCCTTCTCCAGCCACACTATACAGGAGCTCTTCCCTAGCTTTGAGAATGACCCTGAACTCAGTGGGAGGCACCATCTGACCCTGAAGGTGTTTCTGGGCCAGGGTAGGGGGCAGGACAGGATCAGAGTGAAGTTAGGGGAGGAAACATCACAAACATACACAGAAATCATGAACTTGCTCTGTGCCTTGCCCCTCCCCCACACAGCAGTACCTAAGGATGGCGTTTCACCGTCCCAACTTAGAAAAACCGATGCTCTTCCCAATGATCCCCCAGGATTGCAGATACCCGTGGCCTTGGTGGGAGGTTGGGGACCCAGCCAAGGGGGTGGGAGGTGTGCTCGGTGTCCCTGGCCCCGGGAAGTACAGGGAGGCAGCAGGTTATAAGAAGAGAGCTCCTGTGCTAGACAGAGAGCAGGGTCCCTCTGCTCCTCGGTGGCCCTCAGACAACAGGGCCGACTCCCCCCTCCACCTCCCTACCAATCCCAGCCAAGAGTATCGGTGGAGCACCCCCCTGGCGCTTTGCAGACTGGCCAGCTCTCACACCTGGGAGGGGTATGAGAGCTCAGCGCTCCCCACATCCTGACACAGCACCAGAGAACAAGTCTGGGTGTGTGAACCTTCTCCATACTGCATTGTTTCCTCCCCTTTCCATGCAGCTTGGCCCCTGGCTGACACAGGAACCACTGCTCCTTTCGGGGGATGGGGGGAGGCAGGTGTTCTGAGGCCTGGAGCCAGTGAGCTGTTCTCAGAGGGGGCAGGGCAGGGTCTGACGTTGCTGTTGTCTGGGAAGGACGCCAGCCCAGGGGGTTCATGCCAACGGGACTAACTGGAGGCAAGTCTCAGCAGCACTTTTTGCTGAACACTGTCGAAAACCAGCCTCAGACTTGTCCCCTGCTCTGACCCAGGAAAAAACTCCCCTGGGATTCCTAGCTAAGGCCTGCCACCCCTCTGGGGACCTGGGTCCAGGGCCAAGCAATCATCAGGAGGCAACAGCTCTCTCTGGCACGCTCACATCTGACATCCCATCAGTGGTCAAAGCCACCTCCGTGGCCTCCACCCAGCCTCATCCCTGGGCTTCTGAGCTCTGTGACCGTGGCCACAGCCCCAGAATCTGCTTTGCCACTCAGCAATGAGAGGGCAGAAGGGTTTCTGAAGGTGCCCGTTTTCCCATTCTTAACCACAGGAATCAAGATGGGCCTGTGGCAAAAGTGGGCATGTTAAGTGTGGAACCAGAGCCATGTGAGAGCTGGAAGGACCTTTAGAATCATTCATTGCACGACCCTGATTTCATGGACCAGAGGGGCGCACGTGTCTAAGAGTGCACAGCTGGTGGGGATGGAGCCCATTCCAGAGGAAGTCCAACCTGCCCCCAGCCTCCTCCCGACTCAAGGTCCCTCTTGCTCCCTGTCCCTCTGGGTCCTGGGATGGGATCTCAAGGTGCTGAGTGGTCAGTAATGCTTCCTGGAAACGTGTCTCTCAAAGGAGTGCAGGAGACCCTTGGGGATAGGTGACAGTGGTAGGACCCGAAAGGGGCCAGCTGGAGCTACTGCAGCTCTGACGCAGTGGCCCAGGTGATTCTCCCGTGAGCTGTGATGTCCCAGGGGAAGCACCAACCATGAATGAGTTGGGAGATGGAATCTGCTGCGTGGAGCTCCGTGACTTTATAGCAGCTAGAAATGAAATCTCTCCAAGCCTCTGTGCTCCTCTGGAAAATGGACATGCTCTACCTCTTTCTCAGATTCATCAAGAGGGTAAAAAAGCACCCTCATTTAGAGTGTGCAGCAAAGTGTCTGGTTCATAATGGGCACACAACCACTGCTGGCCTTTCCTCTTTGCATCCCCCCTTTCCCTCCGTGGACTTCGTTCCTAAATGGTGAAAGGGAGAATTTCCAGGGACTCACTGGAGTCGGCATAAGCATTCTGCTGAACAGCCCATTGCCGTGTGCCCCCACCGGGCGCTCTGACTCCGACACAAAATGGAATTTCAGTCCTGGGTTACACGTGCCCTGTGAAGATAGCATTCATAGGTTTTTAGGAACAGTTCTGATTTATGCCTGTTCGTCATCCAAACTGTGACATTTTTAGAATGAAAGTGTTGCCAGGACAACAGGTATAAACCGGGAAGGACCCTGGGAATCCTAAGAATACTCATCTGGGTCTCTACCCTCTGGGTCGGAAGCCTATGCCACACCCCTGCCTGGGACACTCATGACTCTGGGTCCCGGCTCTGAAAAGTCTCCCGACCTTGACAATTCCCTGCTGCCCTGTCATTGGCCACTTGCGTCTATGCCTCTCCCATGTCCCATGAGCAACTTAGGCATGGGCATCCTGTCCCTGACACTGCTTTGAATAGAGTATGTGCTCAGTAAACACAGATGGCAAGGAAGAACAGAGGAATGCCACAGCGAGGAGAGGGAAACCAGGCAGAGAGGAGAGGGTTAATGCAGCCTCTGCTGGAACAGCTGGGAGAAGTCAGCTTAGCGGTAAAGAAGAGAGCTATTGTTTCCTACCAAGCAAGCCAGAGCAGGCTTCTGTGCTCTCCCCTCCTTCCCCGGCGCAGGCATCTCTGAGCATGGCACCTGGTGGCTGGCCAGGGAGCTGACATCTTTGTGCCCGCAGGTGACAGACCTAGAGGACAGCCCGTGTTTTGTTGAAAGGCTCTCAGAGTTGGAAAGTCTCTGCACCCAGAAGAGGGAAGGCAATCCCGAACACAGAAAGGACCATGTCCTCCCTCTCCAGGCAGGGCCCGCCCCAGCCACAGCGTCCAGAGTGGGTCTCCTGTGCACCCTAGCAGGTTGCCTGGTGCTGTCACTTGTCACTTGACAATGGAGACGGATGTTTCTCTATTTTCCAGCTCAGATGAGCTTTTGAAGACGCTGTCTGGCTGTGATATAAATCCATTGAGAAAGCCCTGGAGGGAGCCCCTTGCAAAGCCCTAAATTGGACACTAAAAACAGATAAAAGCCAATGGTTTAAAGGCTTTGTGTGAGCTCCATTTGGGGGAAAGAATGAAAACAGGGATTTCGTTTGTCCTCTCTCACCAATACACTTCAGGCAGGTGGGGCCTGAGATTTTTAAATCCTTCGTGTCCCCATTGCATAGATCCAAGTGGCCATAGAGCCAACGTTGGAGAGAGGGATCCCAGAACTAAGAGAGCCTGCAGGGCCTGCTCTCCTGACCTCTCTGCCACCGCCACCCACAACCCTGCTGGCTAGACACAGGGCTCAGCACTTGAACAACTGAATGCAGGAATCCCAGCAGCTGCCCAGGGCTGAGCCAGGTCCGGGCATGCAGCATTTCCCTAGGGTGAGCTGGTCAAGTCTGTACCTGCCACTTCTGCAACCCCAGGCCCTAGCTTCCCAGGGCCCAGTCAGACAAAGGCATGTCAGGCAACAAGGTGTTACAGCCTGCTTGGACATCACCTGCTCACACACTTCCAGCCTTCTCGGCTGATACCCTGCAGCCAGTGGACCTGGAACGCCACAAGGTGGAAAGGCCAAAATGAAAACTCCGGGTGGGTTTTGGCCCACCGTGTAATGCACAGTGGCGGCTTGAGGGACTAGGGCACATGTCACCCTGCAACCCTTCTTTGGGGTAAATCATGAAAAGTGTGGCTCTTTGGGTCAAGAGTATAGGCCATCACTTTTGCAAAATATTTCCATGGAGGGCAGAGGGACAATGCTAATCTTATTCTAATTCAGTGGTTCTTAACTCACATATTAGAATGCTCCCCAGGATGCATTTTAAAATCCCAACATCGGGGTCACATCCTAGACCCATGTAATCACAAGTTCCAGGGTAAGACACGGGTATCAACAGTTTCAAAGCTCCCAGATGGTTTCAATGCACGGCCGAAGCAGGCAACCCCTGTTCTAATGGGCTAGATCTATTAATGACTGTGTGGAGGCTGGGGCCAGTGGTTTCTACATTTCTCAAGACTCTTGTCACTCCTGTCTTTACCCCCACTATTTAATTCAGACCTGAGGTGGAGGAAGGGGGTTGGAGGGATGCCCAGTGATGAAGGTTAAGAATGCCACTGTTTCTTTCCCCCAGATACGGTGAACTTGACTTCAATATAGTCTGCATTAGGATTTGCAGAATATGAAAGCAGACTGCCGGGTCTGGGATTATGTCAGACATGGGAGGGATTTTGGAAATCATGTATGTCAACCATCCCTCCAGTTTTATAGGCGAGGACACCAAGGAGAGTAGGGATGTGGCCTATTAGGGTCACTGAGCTCTTGTCTGAGTCCCGGGCTCTGTCCTTTATGCAGTAACACCAATCTTGGGGCTTCTGTCTCTGTGGGGTTTCCAGTTCTGCTAGTGAATGGTGGGGACCTGGGACAGCAAAGCCTTTTGGCCTCTGGCAACCTCTCCATGAATACATCCCCCAGGACAGAGAGGAAAAGGGGAGTTGTCATAGCACCAAGTTCAACGGGTGTGTTCTTGAAACTCGGATTCTGGAATACCCACGCGTCCTTGGCTCCTCTCCAGACTTGGTGGCCGTGATTTCTGCATTGAGCCTCTGTTCCTCTGCAGGTGGGTTTTCTCTTGAAGATTTCCATTCTCCAGGGATCCAGCACTTGAGGGCGGCAATGACATTTTGTTTCTTTCTTTTAAGATTTTAATTTATTTATTTGAGAGAAAGGCAGAGAGAGAGAGAAGGAGCAGGTGGGAGGGGCAGAGGGAGAGGGAGAAGCAGGCTCCCTGTGGAGCAGAGAACCTGACTCTAGGCTCCATTCCAGGAACTGCGAGATCACAACCTGAGCCGAAGACAGACGCTTAAGCAACTGAGCTACCCGGGTGCTCCTGCAACAGCATTTTCATGGTCCCACGTGTTCTTGGCTTGTACAGATCCTTGGGTACTCGTGTGTCCATCACTGTATTTGACTTTCCCACTGGGGGCTGGGGGGCGGCGGGCTGATTCGGTACCCACTCTACAGATAGTGAAGCTGATGCCCAGACACTGTTAGCAAAGCAGGACTCGCTCCGAATCCCCTGCTCTTTTTCACAACCCCACAGTTGTTGCTGTTTCATGTTTTAATGTCAACCTGAGCCAAGCATGATTAGGTAGGTAAGGTCTGATGGCAGTTTAAAAAGAAAAAAAAAAAAACTCTACAAAGCCAAAGAGAAATGGTTCAGGAATTACATTAACATTAATAACCGAGAGCTGACTGCCTGTACATTTAAACATTTCCAGACCTAGCTCTTACCCAAGGCTGGGAACAAGGGCATGGGTCCCATCACATGCCCTTACACAAGGATGTGGTTGTGGCGGGGTTGGGGGGGCTCCTTTTTAACAGTCCAAGAGAGGGGCTGTGCTTCCCAGGTGGTGGTGGGGTTTCAGGGGGCAGGCTGCAGGCTGACTGCAGGCAGGAAAGCTTTTTTTTGAATTGTAGATTGCCTGGTGTGATTGGAAAGTCAGAAGTGTAGCCAGGCCCCCTGCAGACCTATTTATGTAGAACTGGTCTCCTCTTTGAGGCTGAATAAACATCAGAGACTGCCCAGGCTATTGTCAAAGCAGGTGCCAACGTCAAACCAAAGCTGAACATTTGGGTAGCGCTGGAACCCTGAATGGCTCCCCACCCTCGCCCCGGGTGTGCTCAGGATTTCCTCCTCCGGCTTCCCGGCTTCCCGGCTTCCCATCTGCAACCAGCCACATGAAACTTTTAGCACCTGCCTCCTCCTCGGCTCCTGTTAAGTTCAGTCCCTTCTTTTCCTCCACCATTTCCGTTTCATCTCTAAATGATCTAATATTAATGTTCTCGTCATTACAGTGTTCAGAGGAAAAGAACAGGTTTTGTCCACAGAGAGAGGGAGTTGAGAAATTAATATAATATTTGTTCAGGATTGATTTCAAGCTGTAATCCCTGCTGCCAGAGAGACCCATCTGTTTAAAACTATCAGATACTAATTACCCAGAGCTCAAACACAATAGCAGGATTGAGGAGCGATGTCCTGATACTCCCACACACACTTGCAATTTAGCATTGTTATTTATTAAGGGAAAAAAAAATCTCTCTGTGAAGACGGATCCCCCATACACTTGACTGGCAGAGGTTCCCAGAGGACCGAGCACAGAAGGGAAGAAGCCCGTGGAATTTCTTGATCAAAGACTGCCAGGAATCACATTCATCAGGCTAAAGAGGCCAAATCCATTCCACACTCTTGTCCTCTCGCCTCTCCAACCCAGTCAGACTCCCCACAAAACCAAGTCTTTGGTGAGAGTTAATAAAGATACCATCATCCTCTGGGTAAACCAGGGTTGAAACCGTTGATTCATCTTCGAACGTATTCTTTCATCCTCCTGAGTAATCATGTGCCAAGTCCCACAAAGTCTGTTTCTACCACTTTCCTCACATCTGACCCTGCTTCTTCATTTTCAAGGCTAACACCCAAGTTCTTGGACAGTATTCCAAGTCTCAGGTACCCAACTCCTGTCTCTATCTCCTTCCAATTAATCTGTGTTAGGCTCCTTTGCTACCTGAGTGGGAGAACGGTGAGGGGGATGGGGAGGAGGGATAGGAGGAGGAGGAGGATAGAGTGGAGAAGGGAGAAGATGGAGAGGAAGAGAAGGAGGACAGGGAAGGATGGGGAAGAGGAGGGGGAGAAGAGGG
>ML109165.1:42590-58388 GCA_003697995.1 Taxidea taxus jeffersonii
AACTCAGTGTGGACAGACTTCAGCTATATGGTTGGAAAAGCCACAGAACCTTCCAGGTGGCCCCGAGCCTGAAGACATACTGAACTCCCTATTGCCAGAAAGTTACAAGTGCAGTAATGACCAACTTGTATGGAATAGGGCGAAGGGGAGGCAGTTGGCAGGGAGGGAGAGGAAAAGGGCCCAGGTGACTTTCAAAGTCTTTGCAGCCCTGGACAGTCTGACCATTACTATAGGACAATGACTTCAAACAGCAAAGGATTTCAAAGGCCTCCAGAAACCATGGTCCTAATCATGCATCATAAAGTCTGGATGGATCTCCAGAGGTCATCTTCTACTACCTCCCTGTCCTAGGTGGCCCCATCTGGCAGTGAGTGGATCGCGGGCACAGGTGGGATTTCTGTGGGGCTACAGCAGGTGGCAGTGGGGCTCCGTGGTGGCAGGTGGAGAGGAGGCAAGTTCTGGGCCAGCACTGAGCTGGGAAAAACCTTGCTGAGGGCCCCTCCCTCCACCGTGAATGGGTAACAGCATGCAGATGTCTGTCCTCTCCAGGCTGGAGGGAGCTCAGCTCAGCTGGCAGCCACGAAACAAGTGTCTCTCCATTGTGGAGCTGCCTCGCCAGCTGCTGACAAAGGCGGAGTTTGCAGACAGATTGAACGTACAGAGGGATAAAAGTCGCTGGGAGACAAATACGCACACTCAGAATTTCCTGAGCTTCAGCTGTTTGGAAGCTCCTGTCATGAGTGCACCTCCAGCAAAGAGAAAGGAGATGAACGGGAAGTGGCAGCTGCAGACAGAGGCTGGGGAGGTTTCCCCAGTACTGGGACTGCTCTAGAACTCTCCTCCTTCATCATGGAAGCTTCCTTTCCAAGTAACTGGGGAGTGGTGTGACTCATGATTACAGTGTCTTTACTCCTAAAGGAGTAGAATGCTGGGGGCCTTGCTGCAGGCTGGCTCTTGATGGCGATTTCCCCAGAGCCCTCTGGGGGGGGGGGGCTAGCTTGTGTTGGCTAATGGGAGCCAGCGCCCCTTGGGGGGCCAACCCTCCAAGCTTTGGAAGCATCTCATGAGCTTTCCCCTTTCTGTACAGGTGGTTGGCATCCTGTGGGCACAACCACAGGATCTCAGAGCAGGTCCTGGGCCAAATTGTCTTCCCGATAATAGGACAAGGAGATGAACTGGGCTGAAGTCCCACTGCAGGCGTCTGTGCTGTTGGCTAACTCCTGCTGCCTAATCCTTCAGACCCTACTCTGTTGTCACCTCCTTGGCCTGCACCCCACGCCTGGCTGAGACACGGCCTCTTTGTCCTCATCGCCCGGACTTGCCTCTCCCTCTGCTGAGCACAGCACATGGTCTGTCCCTGTTTCCTGTTCTGCCTCACCCAGGAGACTCAGGGATCCTCGAGAGGCCTCTGCAGGGTCTGTTCAATAGAATGAGTCTGCACCCAAGATTATAAATGGCTCAAGAGCAGAGCAGGGCGGGGACGAGGGTGAACAAGTAAGGCGCCCACTCTGGGACTCCCCTACACCAGGTAGGCATCTGAGAGTGCCTGCTTCCCTGTAACACCTCAGCTCTTGCCCCTGGGGCCCAGAAAAGGAACGCAGATTCATTGTTAAGAACCAGCCCCATGCAGCCACTTTGGAAAACAGCGTGGAGATTCCTCAAAAAATTAAAACTAGAGCTACCCTATGACCCTGCAATTGCACTATAGTGCATTTACTTCAAAGATACAGATGTAGTGAAAAGAAAGGCCAATCCCAATGTTCATAGCAACAGTGTCCACAACAGCGAAACTGTGGAAAGAGTTGAGATGCCCTTCAACAGACAAGTGAATAAAGAAGATGTGGTCCATATATACAATGGAATATTACGCAGTCATCAGAAAGGATGGATACCCAGCTTTTGCATTAACATGGCTGGGACTGGAGGGGGTTATGCTGAATGAAAAAAGCAGAGAAAGCCAATTATCATATAGTTTCACTTACTTGCGTAACATAAGGAATAACATGGAGGACATTAGGAGAAGGAAGGGAAAAATGAAGGTGGGGGGGTAATCGGAGGGGAAGATAAACCATGAGAGACTATGGACTCCAAGAAACAAACTGAGGGTTTTGGAGGGGAGGGGGTTGGGGGGATGGGCTGGCCTAGTGATGGGTATTAAGGAGGGCACAGGATACATGGAGCACTGGGGGTTATACACAAACAATGTATCATGGAACACCACAGCAAAAACTAATGACGTACTGTATGGTGACTAACATAACACAGTAAAAAATAAAAGAACGAATGAATGAATTAAAAAAAAAGAACTGACCCCACAAAGACAATATATTATTTCACGTACTCCTCAGAGCAGCCTTCGAAGATTGGTGTTGCCCCCTCCTAGGAAGCACAAGGCAGTGGAGGCTGGGTGCTGCCCTGGATCTTGCTGCTGGTCCCAGAGTTCTGAGAGAAGCAGGGCCTGAACCCCAAGTGTTCCAAATGCCAAGGTCGTGCTCTTCATAAGATCCCCACTGCCGGGGCACCTGGGTGGCTCAGTGGGTTAAAGCCTCTGCCTTTGGCTCAGGTCATGATCCCAGGGTCCTGGGACTGAGCCCCACATCGGGCTCTCTGCTCAGTGGGGAGCCTGCTTCCTCCTCTCTCTCTGCCTGCCTCTCTGCCTACTTGTGATCTCTGTCTGACAAATAAATAAATAAAATCTTAAAAATAAAGAAAATAAAAAGATTATTTACAGGTGAAAAAACAATAATGTTAAAAGACAACCTGAGTGGGGGGATGGGGCAACATCCTAGCAGTAATCTAAGACAGAAAAGGGGTTTTGCAAAAAAATTAATAAAATGCGAATTCAGCATGGGCTTTGGTTAATAGTAATGTATTGATACTGGTTCGTTAGTCGTGACAAATGTACCATAGCAGTGTGAAATGTTAACAGGAGGGGGAACAGAATGAAGAGGGTATGGGAATGCTCCATATTACCTTGGCAACTGAACACTATTCTAAAATCAAAAGATTGGGGCACCTGGGTGGCTCAGTGGGTTAAAGCCTCTGCCTTTGGCTCAGGTCATGATCCCAGGGTCCTGGGATTGAGCCCCGCATCGGGCTCTCTGCTCTGTGGAGAGCCTACTTCTTCCTCTCTCTCTGCCTGCCTCTCTGCCTACTTGTGATCTCTCCCTGTCAAATAAATAAAAATAAAATCTTTAAAAAAACAAAAAGATCCCCACTGCCTCCAGCACCCACACACAGCTGCTGTCCCAGGTCACATCAGAGCAACTTTGAAGGGGGGTCTCTGGGGCTTTCAAGGTCCTGGCTAACCCTGAAGGGACAGAAGTCTACCACTCCGGACTCAATGGGAGCGAGTTTCGCTCTGGCCAGTGCCCCCCAGTCCTGACTCGGTAGTTCCAGCCAGTGCCCCCCTGCAGGGGAGGCCCCGTCCGCAGCACCTCGAGGCTCCTCACTGCCTCTCAGCAATCAGTCCTTGCTTGGGTCTGCCCTCATCTGCAAGCCGTGTAATGCACAGTCTCCCCTTGCACCCAGGACCCCGGGGAGACCCTCTGTGGGCTCTTCCTGCCCTGTGCTGTCCAGTCTGCCCACTGCTGCTGCTGCTCAGCTGGGACCCCAGGGTAGGGGGCGGCAGTCTGTTCTGCCCGCTCTCATAGGCTGAAGGAGTGGCCCCAGAGGGGCCTGGCACTACAGGGACCCTGCCCAGACTCAGAGAGCTGAGCCCCAGGCCTTCAGGGAGATCCATCAGCAGCACTAGATGGGCCTGGATGGTTCTGCAGCCTTGCCCCACCGCTCCGGCCCCTGCCGTGCTCCCTTTCCAGCAGGAATAGCCGTGGAGAAGTGGGAGCAGACAGGGAGCAGACAAGATGCACCAAGGAGACCACTGAAGGGGCCCAGGGTGCACAGCCCATGGCCATCAGCACACCTGCTGCACTCCAGGTTTCCAGAAAGAAGAAAGCATCCAGGGCTCAGGACGGATTCCTGGAGGTGAGATTCAGCAGATGGCCCTACTTAGAGCCAAACCTTCTCCCCTGATGGAGAGACCAGAGCCCCACCCAGGAAAGAGGACTCAGGAAAGGATTCTCTGACCCCTCCCAGGCACCACTACCCTCATGACCTCTCACCTGCCTGAAATCCTGGGGTACTAATCCTCCATGGACCTCCCTGCCCTCCTCCCTGCCCAAGCTATAGAGCCTCGAATATTTACCTGCCCAGGCACCATGGTGAGAAGCCCCAAGGGGCTGTGAAGGGGCTTCAGGAAGTGACTCAGACCAGATCGCATCTACAGGCAGGCACTGGAGTTGGCAGGGAAGCTCAGTACACACATAGACCCCAGGCCCCTGCCAGAGCTGAGCTGGGACTGGGGGACACTGGCTGGAGTGACCACCTGCCCACACCCCTGCACTTATTGAGTTGAGAACCAGCCCCTCAGCCTGGCTTTCCTGGGAATCCATGGTCCAGCCCAGCCTTCTCCCACCTTGTCTGTCCCTAGGCCTGAAGGGTTCTCTGTTGCCCCTCTAACCCACCCCCCCATTTCCCCACCTTCCACCCTCTTCTCCTGGACACCCCAGACACCTGTGCCCACCTCCCCTTGGTTCTGTTCTGCATCCGCCAACATCTGACTGATCTTGAAAAATCTGTATCAAATGCTAACCACCTTCCCCTTCTCCCGTGCCCTAAACCTTCAACCTCCCAGAGCCCTGTGCCAGGTAGCTGCCATGGCATTTGCACCACCCTGCCTCCCAGACACCCCAAACGGATCTCTAAGTTCCTTAAGGGCAGAGAGTACCCCATCCTCATTACTGTGCTTCCCCTCTGCCCACCTGACCCTTTCCACTCCCATAGTAACTTCAACACCACAAGCTCTTCCTTTAGCTGACCTTTGTGGACAGGAAGTTCTGCCTTGCATCTAGCCCAATTCTGCCCTGCTTATGGTTCATTTTCATTCCTCAGTGGAGATGGAAAGCAGTGGATTATCTTCCCTAAATAATAACCCTTTTAGGTTTTAAGACTATTATTAAATCACCTTTGAGCCACTTTCCTTCTCCAGGCTAAGTAATTCCTCTTCTTTCATGTTCTTTTGGAGAGTTCCCGCCGCCCTGTAATTAGCTTGGCTTGGCAACACTTCTGAATTCGCTCCAGCTTCTCCACACCTGGAACAAAGAAGGCGCTAGAGAGAGTAACAGAAAGACCTGAACTGAGGGCCTACTATGTGCCAGGATCTACCTCCCCCCTTGCCGCCGCCCCCCAACACACACTAAATTGAATCTTCCTAGCAACTAATGAGGTAACTGCTCCTCACCCCATTCTACAGTCGAGGAAACAGAGGCTCACTGTGGTTGGCATGGTTTCTCAGTCTAGGCACTATGAACATCTGGGGTCAGATCATGCTTATTTAGCAGCAGCCCTGGCTTCTCCCTACCTGATGCCAGTAGCAAAGCCACATTCTCAACTGGAACAATCAAAAGTGCCTCTAGAGGGGCACCTGGGTGACTCCATTGGTTAAGTGTCTGCTTTTGGCTCAGGTCATGATCCCAGCCCCATGTCGGGCTCCCTGCTGAGCCCTCCCACTCCCCTTACTCATGCTCTCTCACAGTCTCTCTCTCTCTCTCTAATAAATAAGTAAAATCTTTTGAAAATGCCTCTAGACATTACCAAGTGTCCTTAGGGGGATAAAAATCACCCCTTTTTGAAAACTACTGTGTTAGGGGGACTTCTCAAAGATCACTCAACTCCTAAGTAACAGTAAACTCAGCTCTGTCAACTTCAAAGAATTTTCTTTCTTTCTACTACCTCCTTACAACCTCTTAAAACGGAGTCTCACACGGAAAAAATACAGGCGAATATCACTATGTTTTCTGTTTTATCACTCGCTCCCCTAACATTCAGTCCTCTCTCTGTATCTCTGGGATCAACTAATAGATTACTCTGCTCCAGGCCTAACTAACCCCACACTCTCCAAGTTTACCCATCCTCAATTTGAAAACATTAGCTTGGGTCCACTGTGACCATAGGAACTTTATTAATGTTCAGTCAGTTTCTTTGTATCATTCATTTCAGTCCTGCTGCGGGCACCTGAGGGCAAACAGCAAGCTCCTCCCCCTCCTCTAAGAGCAAAGGTCTAACCTGGGAACTGGTCGTATCAGGGAGCAGTTCCAACACTCTCCTGGGAAAGGGACACACCATTCTCGCACCACCCGTAAGCAGGCATTTGGAAAGTAGGAACACCAAGTCCACTGAGCAGTTGCTTAGAATGAAGATGCCAAGCAGCCAATTTAAGGAATCCGCTGAGAGAAGCACTGGCACAGTGAGGACCCTGTCATCAACGAAAGCAGACAAATATTGAGGACTGCAAATGGTGACAGGGACGGGCACGCTAATGGGAGGCAGTGTCACAGAAGCAGGTGTCCGCACGCTGCGCTTTGCCATATCCATGCTCCAGACCCACCCTGGGGGCCCCACGCTCTGCTCTGAAGCAGGTTCCCCTCTCCTGGTTTTACCTCATCTCTTCCAGGTGCCAAAGGTGGGGGGGAAATGCCCGGCTCATACACGGCGAACTTTCCCCTCGTTCTCCCGGCCACTCACGGGAAGCCACACCGAGCCTTACGGCAGATCCTTCTTTTCCCTCCATCTGCCAAAATCAGACTTCTGGTCCAAGACCCATTCCAGCACTGCCCTCCAGCCCTTGTGTTTCAACCCCGCAAAACCAGTCCACCGGTCTCACCCAAACATACAATTTCCCCCGAACGTTCCTTTTCTCATCCATTCTCTCAACAGAGAGCTTCTGAGAATCCTCTCTATCCAGGCACCATTCTAGGCATTAGGGATACAGCAGCTTACAAAAGAGACAAACATCCCTGCCCTCATTTTTGGGGGGAAGGGCTGACATTCTGGAGTTTTTATTTCTACCTGGATGCTTTGGTCTCATCCACACCATCTGAAACCTTAAAAACCCAACCCTTCCTTCAGCCATAGGTCTGACCTCACCTCCTCCATGAAGCCTTCCCTCTGCATCCCAGGCAATGTCACTCCTCATTCTGGATTTCTATTGCCTTTCCTGCATAAGCCATGCTCACAGTGTCTATATGTAGGCGTCACACATTGCCTTTCATTATCTGTGTGTGTTTTACCTCCCAACTATAACGTAGGCTCCCCAGAGGGCAGGAAACAGGTCTGTTTTACCTCTGTAGAGTAGCCTACAGAGGGAAATGGCATATTAGAAAAATAATAATAACTAGTATTGATGCATGCTTACAAAGGACCAACTGTTGTCATGAGTACTTAGTAAGAACCAGCTCATTTGATCCTAATAACAAGCCTGCAGGGGTCGGGGGAGGGGCTCATGCAGGGATAGAAACACAGGTGGAGGTGGCAGTGGTGGCAGGATGGAGAATACTGTGTGCCAGGAGAAGCAGAGCAGGTGGTGGCAGAGCGTGGGCTTTGGAGCAGGACACGGACTGAAGTCCTGGCTCCATCACTTCCCAGCTGGGTGACCTTGGACAGGTGACTTCCCTTGCCTTGGCTTCTGCATCCTTTCCAATGATGGGATAACGACAGCATCCACGTCACAGAAGTGCCTGACAGTGACATGAACTAGTGCAGATGGCACACCCCAAGCACAGCGCCTGACACCCCGGAAGCACGCAACGCAGGTGCCTGCTATTATTATTGTCCTTGTCGTTGTCATTCCCCCCTTCCGAGAATTGCTCACACCTGCTTCCTGTCCCACGGCTGTGCCAGCTCCCTGTCCCTGCTACACACACACACACACACACACACACACACACACACACACACACCCTTCCTTCCCATATCCTCAGTCGAGCAGAGGAATCCTCGAGTGCAGTGTACTGAGAAGAGACCTCCAACAAATGAGCCCTGAAACAAACAAATCCTAGATGTCACGTCTCATTTATACTAGCCCTGGCCCCTGGGGCCGGGTGGGGTGGGGGAGAGGGAGCTCTGCCTGGGCATTGCCAGGGCATCGAGGACTCCAAAATATAAGAAGGCAAGGGGACAGCCCAGGAACCCAGCTGCCAGTGAGGTGCCACCACCTCTTCCTCAGCCACTACGGACATCACTACGGCTGAGTGCTTTCACTCAGAAGGTTTGTGCTGTGGCAAACAAACACCAGTAGGCTCCAAATGTGGGCATAAAACAATCTCCTGGGGGAAAACAGCTCTATTTAGGTTGGCCACTAGTGCTAAGGCCTCGGTCACCCATTGTCTCTTTGGGTCATGTGGCTCCGCGGCCCATATCCTTCGATCACTCAGTGTTTTGCAGGGTACCAGGAGTGCTGAACCCTCCACATGGCTCGTACTGTGTGGCAGCCTCCTTCTCCCCGGCTTTCATCTATGCATCCTTCCATTTCTGCCTGCAGCAGCGAAGCATCAATTACACACTTCAATTATGTGATTATACATATTTTCACTAATTAATAACAATTCTTGCTTCTCATCCTGCCAACTCCTGTTGGAGGACCTCAGAGGCCATTTGAGAGGAGAACTTGAAGCTTTGACACCAAGGAGGGAATGAGCAAGGCCTGTAAAGCTTCTGGGATGAAAGGGAAACCGAGTCACCATGCGGCACCTCCTCCAAGTCTGTGAGAGAGGTGACCGTTGATTCTAAGACTTGGTTGTGTCTGGGTAGATTATTTACCCCAATGTATGGGACTGCTGGACAGTGCTGCTGCCGAGAGAGGGGGCAGGAAGAAGAAAGTAGTTTGGCCCAGGGTAGTACTTTGTGGGTGTTACACTGGCTAACATTCAGGTTAAAAGCTTCTATTTACACAAATCTGGATTTTATTGGTTACGTATCAGACTGTGACCTCCCCTCCGGAGACGTATTAACACACTGTGAAGGAAAGTTACTTAATGATCTGGACAACAGCTTTGCTATATTTCCTAGGATCCCATTTCAGATCAAGATGGCCCTGGGAGGTCACCTGGTCCAGCCTCCTCGTTCTTCACAGCAGAAGCTTGAAGTCCAAGTGTACCCCAACATCATGTCCACTGTCAAATGTAATTATCAAAGCAACACTGCGAGGTAAATTTTGCTATCCCCAGATTACGGAGAAAGCTGGGGTCTTAGGACTGGCCCAAGGTCTCACTGCTTCTAAGTGACAGAGCCGTGACGAAAGCCAGGTCCTGGTACATTCCAAAACCAGTGACTTTTTCACTGTGTCATGTTGATAACACAGCCAATTAGTGGCAGAAGACTCGGGCACTTTGATGCATATGACAATCCATGAGCTCTTGGAATAGAAGATAAGCCAAACTGACAAAAGAGAACAAGACATTCCATCCTTAAGCTGAGTCTTCCTGAAGCCCAATTTCATTTTGATTGGTACAGTCAGACAGCAGTCCCAGTCATTGAAAAGAAAATCAATCAAAGCACTTTGCAGACTGAACAGACTGATCGGTATAAGGAACCGATGAGTTCAGGTCCTACACTTCATCCAGGCTGAGTTAACGCCTTGAGTGATGTGGGGATTAGACCTGCATGCCCCGCAGTGACAAGCACACAGAACTGAGTTCCGCCACCAGTGTGCTGTGTGACCCAGCTGCCTGGGGAGGGGCCCAGCAGGGAGAGTGGGGCATGTTGGTCCCTCAGCCGGGCCCCAACTACAGTGGGGAAACCAAGGGTCAGGACCTTGTTCCTGGTGACTGCGGCCAAGGGCAGAGCTAGCTTCATTGGGCTTGAAGACTCAGAACTTATACCCAGGAACAAGAAAACCGAAAAAAGGAGGTAAAGCTCTGGGTCAGCCGCTCCTCTGGTCAACGCTCCACCGCTCAGGTATCTGCCCCGAAGAGGAGAACAGAGCCCAACAGAGAGGCGGTCAAAAGCCAAGCACTGAACGGGTCTGAGACCCCTGCCCCTGCCTCAGCTGCTTGGTTCTGGGAAAACAACAAAACCCCAGCATTCCAGCTCCAGACAGGAGCTCCTCTCCCTCTCACGCCTACATCTTTTTATCAGTCCCTATCATAGGACTGATTCACTGTACCATGAAAGAATGTTCTGTATGATCTTCTATGGCCTCTACTGGAGGTTGAGAGAGTTGGTATTAGGGTGCTATTATGTACAAAAAGATAAATGAATGGCTAATAAATATGTGACAAGATGGTCACCATCCTTAGTCATCAGGGAAAGGCAAATTAAAATCACAATTAGATACCACTACAGGCCCATTAGAACAGCTGAAATCTAAAAGAATGAAATGCTGAGCGTTGCAAGGATATGGGACACCTCCCAGCCCCATGAAATGGGCTCTCAACCATTGCTGGTGGGAGTGGGAAATGGGACAACCCTCATGTTGGGAAAATAGACGGTTTCTTAAAAAGGTAAACACACAGTTACCCATACACTAGACCCAACACACACCCAACCCAACATCCGCTAGATCCAACCATGCCATTTCTAGATATTTACCCAAGAGAAATACACATGTCTACACAGAGACCTGTACATGTACGTTCATAGCAGAATGATCTGTAATATCAAAAACTAGAAACAATCCAAATATCCATCAACAGGTGAAGAGAGAAACATATTGTACTTGTAGCTACACCATCAGCGGAATATTGCTCAGGGAAAAGGAAAGGAAGGAATTGCTCACACATGCAACACAATGGTTGCATCTCAAAAAAATTATACTGAGTGAAATAAGGCAGATGAAAGAGTACATGGTATATGCTCCCATTTATATGAAATTCTAGAAGAGAGAAATCTCAGCTAGTGTGACGGGAAAGCAAATCAGTGACCACCTGGGACCACGAGTTGTAGGAGACTGGACAGGAAGGAGCACAGGGGACCTCTGGGGTAGTGGAAATATTCATGTCGTGACGGAGGTGGTGCTTACACAAGGGGATGCCGCTGTCAGAACTCACAGAGCTGTACATGCTCAAACAGGCCCATAAATTCTACTGCAATAAAGTTGCAGAAAGGCCATTACAAGATTATCATGAACAACCTTAAGTTTGGATTTAACTAACCCCTTTAAGTTAACAATATTTAAATCTAACCCAAACTTAGAATAAAAAGAACAAATGCCAAATAAATGTTCAAAGAAGCACGCACACACACACACACACACACACACACACACACACAAGCACACAGATGCTGTTTTTGTTGGACTCTGTCCTGGGGACCCAGGGATACCTGCAAGCTGTCCCTAGGGAGATTCCTTAAAGACATGGAATATAATATAAACAAAAAAGGAAACCAAGACAAAGAAATAAGTTTTTTACCAGCCATAGTGCTGCCCCCAAACCCCATGGTGGAACCCCAATAAGCTAGCCTGGGTCGTGTCAAAGTGTCCATTTGCTAGGCCTGTTGGCCTTGAATAACATAAAACTACGTGAGCCTCACCCTTCTCCTGCTCCCAGCACCCAGACCCAGGTCCTTGAATCTGCTCGGCTCCTATAAGCCATGGCCTGCAGTACCAGAAGAGATGGATCCAGAAATGGGCATTCACTCAGGTTTCTTTCATCGCCTAGAACATCACCCACCAGTACCTGCGGCCTACTCTGTGACCAGCACATCCTTACTCTAAAACAGGGCTCACAAATCCAAGTCCTACAGGGGCCCACAAGTAAGGTAAAGGAGTTGGCAGAGTGGGAATATTGTGAGACAAAAGGGAGATAGATACCACTATTGCAGCGGACCCAGCAATACCCAAGTCCTATGTGAATGGAGCCCCTTTCTGCAGAGCCAGTCCATCGTTGGCAAGCAGGAAGCAGGACGAGTGTTTGTTAGGCCTCCTGATTTCTCAAGAGAAGCCAAAAATTCAACCTTTCACGTGAACTGTCTCAATTTTAAATATTGGCAACCAGTTTTAAAAATTTTAAACATGATATGAGCCAAACAAAATACACACTCAGACCAAAGCAGTGAAGGGCCACCATGTTGTGATAGTGCTCTAGGGGGTGTCATGGCACTGTCCAAGGGCTGTATTTAGCACTGAAAAGATGGTACTTAACCTCCCAGTTAAGGCATAAATCCTCTAGTCAACATTTCCAGCAAGTTATTTTCCAGCTCATTCTTAAAACCTCCAGTAACTGACAGATTGGCCATTCCGTCATGGGATGGGTCACTCTACCCACTCCAGCTGGCTCTGATTCTTCCTCCAGGACTGAGCCAAGATGCTACCTACTCCAGGTAGCTTTCCCTGATCCCCACACCTAGACTGGATATTCCTCATGCTTGCTCCCATGGCCCCCTAGACTTCCCCATTTTAATACTTTCCATACTGCATTAACTGCCTGGCACTAGGTGCAGAGCTCCTGGAGGGTGGGTGTTGGGGGAGAGGGTATATATCCAGTGATTAATGCACATAGTGTGTATACCAGCTAGCCTTTTCTGATTGCCCGTGATAAAAATCATCAGATTACTTAAGTAAAAAGGAAACGTATTCTCCATATAAGCAGCATATAAGGAAGGCATAAGGCTGGACTCAGGCATGACTGAATCAGGGGTTCATACAATGTCTGGCTCCACTTCCAGCTCTGCTCTCCTCTGCACACTGACCTCCATCTCAGCTTCCAGGTGGGAGCAAGATGGGAGCCCCAGGGGGGTGATGTGAAGTGTACATGTGCATCATTATTACTCCCATTGTATGGATAAGGAAATGGAGACACAAGGTATTAAGTAACTTGCTCCAATCACACAGCTATGAAATGATGGAAGAAAAAGAAGAAGCAATCTGCCCCCAGAACCTGCGCATTTGACCCTATGTACTCCTGCCCTTCAAGGTGTGTCTTTCCCTTGGATACTTCCAGATGTGGCCTCCTAGGGGCAGGCAACCTTGTCTAAGTGATGCAGGTAACATCTTCTCCCTGCCCCCTACAACACCAACAATAAATAATAGAACAAAGTAAGTTCTGATAAGCAAGAGAATGGGAAACGCCAACACAGAGGGTACTGACTCATAGCACAACCCACTCTCAGGACCTGGTGGACAGCAAGGTTCTTCGCCCTTTGGTGTGTTTTCTGGCAAGTTCCCTTGCCCACTCCTTCCATGGCCATGTTTGAGTGGACCCTGGGGGGAGAATGCAGCTTTTAGAAAGTAGCTCTCTACTTAATGAGGCAGTAGGGACCCGAGGACCGCCCTAAATGATGGCACCTTCCACAGATTATTCGATAGATTGGGTGTTTCTCTTATAGAATAATTCCCTTGGGTCTTTAGTACACTGTGGTTTTTGCTTCGGGTCTGGTCCATGGGTTCTTAACTGAAGCCAGAACTCTTTCTGAGGCACAGTCCTCCTAGGTGCAGCCTGGCCAACAGGTTCCCAGCCTCCATCCCAGAGTCGTTGCAAACAATGACCTTGGGGTAAGAGGGGTTTATTTAGCTCCTTGACTCCTACTGCATTCCTTTCATGGAGCAGGGGCTTGTCACAGGAGGTGACCGGGAAGAGTCTAGGGGACAAGTGCATTCCCAGGTCCCAATCTGATTTCTGCTGTTTCCCACTTTCCTGCCCTTACCCACACTCACTGTAGGTTGGAAAAGATAATTCAGCTTTCCAACCTTGCAGGCCTCTGGATTTCTCAGCGCTCAGCTGTTTTGGATTTCATGTCACAGGCAGTGACTGGCTCTCTTAGTCAAGCCTCATGGAAAAGCCCTCTGCTTTCAAGCAAGCCAGTTTCAACCTAAGCTTCATCACTTCCCAATCGGGCCTTCCTGGAGGTCACTTCTGTGTGAACAGACCCCAGTCTTTCGGCCCAGGGTGCCCCGTCCTCACTGCCCTGCGCCCTACCTCCACGTGGAGTGGTCTGTCATGTGCACATCCCCACTCCTGGAACTAACATCTGTCCCACTTGTTTAAAAGTAACAAAAGTGCGGGAAAATGCGCTGGCTTGTCCATCTGAAAATCCAGTGTCCGGCACAGCCGGATCGAGGGCCTCAGACAACATCCTTAGGACACAGTCTCTCTGTTTCGGAAGTTTTTTTCCTCAGGTTCTCTGTGGTTAGCAACAGGTCGCCCCACAGTTCCAGACCTGCGTCCTCACCGATTAATATCCAGCAGGTTCAAGTTAGTAACCAAACCAACCACCCCGCCTCCCAGAGTCCTCTCTCACTGGACCAGACTGGCCATGGATGCATCCTGCAACCATCCCATTGTCCTGGAGAGGCAGTCCTCCCTCTGATTGGCCAGGCCTGGTCACATGCCCGCCGCGGGAGGCAGAGTCAACACTACAGGACGCAAAGGGACAAAGGTAAAAGGGGATTTTTTTTAAAAGATTTTATTTATTTATTTGACAGAGATCACAAGTAGACAGAGAGGCAGGCGGTGGTGGGGGGAGGGGGAAGCAGGCTCCCTGCTGAGCAGAGAGCCTGATGCGGGTCTCGATCCCAGGACCCTGGGATCATGACCTGAGCCGAAGGCAGAGGCTTTAACCCACTGAGCCACCCAGGTGCCCCCAAAAGGGATTTCTTTACAGAGAAGTTGGGGTGCCCCTGCCACCTGCAGGGCCAGCGGAGGCCTGGTGACTGAAACAGCAGAGTCCGTACAATGGACACTCACTCAGTAAGTACTTCTCTGAATGAACACACATGGGGACTCACCGTCTGAGCAGGAATGGGAAAGTGTACTGGAAATAAATGACCTCTGTTTTTTCTTCCTTACTCAAGGAAGTCTGAGCCAGCAGACGCAGTGTGTCCTGAGAACACGTTCACGTCAACGGTGAATTCCCAATGAGCAGAAGGGGCAGATTCTCTCTAGAGTGTCCAGGCTGTGTGTTTAACCCTCAGCCGGGGCCACAGGGCTCCAAGCAGAACCCACGAGGCCAAATTAAATGACTTTGAAGTTCCTTTCATTCAACAAGGCCTTGTCCCATTGCTCTAGAGTGAACTGTATCCCCCCAACCCCCACCAAATTCATGTGATGGAGCCCCAGCCTCCAGGGTGATGATATTTGGACGTGGGACCTTTATGGAAGTAATTAGGGTGGAAAAAGTCATAAGGATAAGGCCGTGGTGCACTAGGATTCGTGTCCTCTTAAGAAGAGGAGAGACCAGGGCGCCTGGGTGGCTCAGTGGGTTAAAGCCTCTGCCTTCGGCCCAGGTCGTGGTCTCAGGGTCCTGGGACGGAGCCCCACATCAGGCTCTCTGCCCAGCAGGGAGCCTGCTTCCTCCTCTCTCTCTGCCTGCCTCTCTGACTACTTGTGATCTCTCTCTCTCTCTCTGTCAAATAAATAAATAAAAATCTTTAGAAGAGGAGAGACCTTCTCTATCTCTCTTTCTCTCTCTCTCACACACACACACACACACCAAAGAAAGGCCACGTAAGCTCAGAACAAGGAGACCATCTGCAGGCCACAGATTGGCTGTCACCAGGAAGGGAACCCTCCCTCAGACTCCCCCGCTCCCAGAACCGTGAGAAATAACACCCATTGTTCAAGCCACCCCGTCTGTGGTATTTTGTCATGGGGGCCAGAGGCGACCAGACGCGCATTTCCCAGGCATCACAGTGTGTACTCGGAGGGATGGACGCTCATTTTAATGTCTGCCCAAGCAAAACAGACCTAGGGAAACAAATCCACTTTTGGCAGGAGGAGGCGGGGTGGGGCTGGGCTGGGCGGTCATAAGAATCCTCTGGAGACAGACCAGAGTAGTCAGGTGTGCATGTGCATGCACGTGAGCATGGGCCTCCGTGTGGTCTGGGGTTGCCTGCCTTGCTGGCTCCATCCCCTGGCGTGGATACTTCAGGACCTGACTGTCCTGGCGTGCCCGCCACGCTGTACAACCTGATCTAAACGAGGAAGCATGTGGACTCACCGCTGCTTCCAAATGTGCTTCGGGGCT
>ML109166.1:0-21260 GCA_003697995.1 Taxidea taxus jeffersonii
CACCAAGATTCTGTCTCTTGCACGGGATTGTGTCCAACCTCTTTAGCGTATGAGGCCCTTCAGATCCTGGCTCCACCTGCCTGTCCAGTCTTGTTCTTGACCGGCCCAGTGCTTTGTGCATTCGCTTCTGTGCCTTCTCCAGATGCCTGGCAGACTTTTTACAATTGCAAACCTTTGCAGAGCTCCGGCCTTCCCTTCCCAGGGAAGGCTGTCCTGATCCGCCTCATTTGTTGTATTGGCACAGCATTTGTTCATTCAATCATTCAAGAAATATTCACTGAGCACATACTTGTGGGCAGGT
Organism: Taxidea taxus jeffersonii; assembly: GCA_003697995.1. Lineage (NCBI taxonomy): Eukaryota > Metazoa > Chordata > Mammalia > Carnivora > Mustelidae > Taxidea > Taxidea taxus. The sequence continues at coordinate 302 of ML109166.1, forward strand.
TACAAAGCCCTGGGCCGAGACTGGGGATTTGACAGCGAATTAAGCACTTTCTGCTTTCAAGGAACTTACTTATTGTCCAGTGGGGAACTGGGTAAATTATCTGTCAATTACACATCACCCTGAGGAAGTGCCCAAATGGGAGTAAGGCGGGTGAGGAAGATTATCTTCCTGGGCCGAGAGCTGAGTCAGTATTTATGTGCTATTGTGAACATTCCCATATTCCAAATATTTATTTTTCTGTGCCTTGACAGAATCATTTGTAAATAGCTTTTGCCTTCTGTAACGCACATCCTCTCCTCACAAAGAGGCGTGCTCCAATTAGGAGGTGGTTTTTCTCCCGCTCTGGTATCCGAGGGCCCTCGGAAGATTGCTGTTCAGACCATGTGAATTCAGGCAGGCCTGTAGAGGGGTTGGCTGGAGGCTTGTAGGCCTGACCCCTCCCTGACTGAGCTTACTGGGTGTGTAAATGTTTGTGCATGAACCTGAAGAGTTACAGACAATTCATCATCAGCCCTGCCACCATGCCCCACGTGCCATAGGACAGGAGCTCCATACATGTTTCTACTATCACTGGACTCTAATCAGGGAGGAAGAGGTATCTCGTTTACCAGCAGGGCATCCACAGTCTGGGGTAGGAGGGAGTAGAGTAGTTCTAAAGGTGGGTCCCAATAGGGAATTTGATTCAGAAAAAGCAGGTGTCAAACTCTTTGTCTTTGGCTTTTTTGAGAAAGAGGTCGCTTATCTGGGCTTTGGTAGTCCTAGAGAAAGGAAAAGCAAGCCCTCTGGAAAAGCCAACATAGAACAGGAAACCAGGGAGTGAGGCACCAAAGAGGCCAGACAGCCCCTGAGAGGGAGAGATTTGCACTTGAATGCAAGGTTTAACTAGAGAGCGGGGAAGGGACACTTCTGGGGATTGCCAAGGAAGAAGAATCAACATAATGCAGATTTTGAGGGGTAGCAAATGGAAAAAAAAAAATAGAAAGGACTTAAGATATTGGTTTTAGGATTTAGAAGGGAGGATTTAATTTGGAAGATAAGGGATTTACTGTTAGATATAGTGACAATTAAGCATTGAATCCACGCAGTCTGAATTGCAACCTTCAGATGGCCCTCAAACACCCCAGTGTGAGAACCACCGCCTTCTAATGCGAGTTGTCCTCTTTGTGTTGAGAGGACACACATTATGGAAGCCCATGACTATATAGAAATGCCTCTGTTTAGGTTAAAACTCCCCTTTTAGCTCAGATCTGTTGCTTAGAAGATTATTTATTCACAAGTTTGCAGTGGCTCCTGTCCTCCCTCCATCAGGGCGTCAGGGCGCTGCTGCCTTGCCATCATCAGTTCCACTAGGCAGGATGTGAAGCCCAAAATCAAAGAGCACAGGAAGCCATCAGCCCAATGAGCAAGTGATCAATCATCCCTAAATGCATATTGAACAGGGATTTGTGAGATCTTTTTTTTTTAACTTTTTTAAAAAAAGATTTTATTTATTTATTTGACAGAGATCACAAGTAGGGAGAAAGGCAGGCAGAGAGAGGAGGAAGCAGGCTCCCTGCTGAGCAGAGAGCCCGATGCCAGGCTCCATCCCAAGACCCTGAGATCATGACCTGAGCTGAAGGCAGAGGTTTTAACCCACTGAGCCACTGAGGCGCCCCTGTGAGATCTCTTAAAACACAAACAAAGCCTTTGTTGGGTCTGTCCTTACTGGTACCTGAGCTGGCGGCCCTTGTGGGGAATCCTCAGGGGGCTTGCAGCTCAGCCCCTCCCAGACCGGGTTTCACGTGTGTGAGTGTTCATGGGCAGATGGTCAGGAGGGGTTCTGGATTCGGGAAGAGTGTGTGTTTCCCTGATGTGGTGCCGGGGGCTGCTGGCCCGTGGGGAAGCCACCCCACTGATGGAAGTGCAGGGTGGGTGCACAGCCTCACCAGGAATGCCTCGCATATCTCCTTCTGAACCTCCTTCCCTCACTCCTGCAGCTCCTGGCTGCTCCAGGTCCCTTTATCCTGCAAAAGCCCCTCCACTGTGCCCCAGTGGAGAGAAAGACCTGGATAAAATCCTGGATCTGACATTTTGGGTAAATACTCAAATCTCTGCTTTGGTCTTCTTATTTGTAAAAAGTGAGAGAATAATATGCGCCCTCAAGAGCATCATTTGGAGGAGTAAGCCGGGAAATTTTTAGGAAATGCCTGGTACAATGTGCTGCCCTTAATGACTGGTGTGTGCAGAAGGTGATTTACAAAGAAAAGGGTAGTATTAACTCCCTAATAATGACAGTGATGCCATACAGTCAGGTGTGCAAAAAATGTAAAATGAATTTTTTTGTTTTTTTTATACCTACACTTAATCCCTCTACTCCCCCTCACTTCTCTCCCCTCCACTTCCTTCCCCTTCCCTCCCACCTTCCTTTTTTTTTTTTTCCTTCCTTTTTTCCCCTTCATCTAAATTGACAGATGATGGAAGTTTTAACTGCAATCACTTCAGAGTCTCGGCCCTCCTGAATCCTTGGGGAGGAGATCTGGCCCCATCTTGCCCACTTCCCTTTCTGTATTCCCATCAGTCTTCTGGGCTTCTGTCAGCAAAGGTGGAGGCCATATTTTCTTCTCCGACCTCCAAGGCCTTTGCAGATCTGTCTTTTCCTTGGTTATTTTTGCTCTTTTCTTGTACACATGGAAGATCTGGCTGTCCCCCACCTCATGCTGGGAGCGCTGAAAGACTCTTCTACAATTCCCACTCAGCTGTCCCAGGCTACCAGCTTACTAGCGGGTTGGCTTCTCCCGGAAATCTCTTAAATCCATAGAATCACTGTGGGATCTTTATTGTGCCCTTCCCACCAGTGCTTGCCTGGGGGTGCGGTGGGGTACACCCCAGTGTCTAGTGACCTTCATCTTTGCCTGTACACATTTTCCACGTGAGCCCCTTAGCACAATAGCTTTCTCTTAAGTGTTTGGAATGCAAAAGTCTTTGCTTTAATCTCAGCTGTGAGTTTCAAATTTGAAACTCCCAAATCAAGAATAGACTTTTTCTTTTTCTCAGCATTTCTGCTGTGCCATACCTTTCCTGAGGCATGAAGAGCTGGATTCAGAAGTGTTTGCCTGGGGAAAGAGGAGTGGCTAGAGGGAATGAGGGTGTTGCGAGGTATGAGAACCTTGGTTAAAATCTCAAAATTTTTCCTACAGAAGGTTTCCTACTACATTGCTGTTATTATATCCCTCCTCTGTACGGTATCTGCCCTATGGGGCTGAGCTGCAGATTGATTTGCTTCAGTGTTGGAGCATTTGAGGATGATCTGTTTTGACCTGTTGTTGGCAAAGTAAAAAAAAAGAAAAAAGAGAAAATTAAAGCAGCAGATAGTGAAGCCAAGAAGAAAGTCAGTCCCAACTCCTGGTCTGTAAAGCACTGGTTCAGCGTGGAGGTGAATGCAGCTCTCGCCTCGTTCTGCTTTTCAGTCTCCCAAAGGTCATGCCACTTTTCTTGATCTGTTTTCCTATTTCCTTGTTCCACAGTCTGTCATTGGATGCTTTGCTGCCTAGGCAACAGCTTTTGGGGCAGCTCTTAGCCCTCAGTGTTCCTGGAGAGTGTTTTGAGGGCCATGCGTGGAGCATTCTGTTTAATCTGAACTGTGTTCTCAGTCTTGTTACCGCCGGTGCACAGCTTTGTGCTGCCTTAGTGAAGCTGTCCAGACCCATTTGTGTATCTTCTTGGGTATGGGATCTGAGAGGAAAGAGTTATCTGTATGTCAAAGATGTCATCGTCACCATCATGTTCAGGCGACCGTACTGATGCTGGTGGCATCTCGCCACGTCTCCTTGCCTGTAAGTGTCTGATCAGTCAGTGTCTCTTTGAAATGTGCTACACTGTCAGCTGGGCACTTGGGTCAGCAGTGTTGACTTTCACCTGCCTAGCAACCACCGGAAGAACCTGGCGAACAACATTCATATGTCTACACAGGATTCACCAGCCAACCTAAAACAGGATTGATTGATTTGAACTATGGAAGCAGTACCAAAAGGCTCCCCGCACCCCCACCCCCACCCCCACCAGGAACAACAGTAGCTGGCATTCATGGACAGGCCATTTGTGCCTGGTGTTGTGCTAGACTCTCCATGCGCTAGCCAGTTTGATTTTCCCAACAAACCTACAAGGCAGTTTTCAAATAAGAGGATGAGTTCAGAGAGACTAAGTGACTCGTCTGTGGTCACAGGGAGAGCAAGTGGAGTCAGAATTTGAATCCAGATCAGTCTGACTTCAGAGTCCTTGTCCTTTAGGCTGGGGTGGTGCCATTTTGGCATGCTTGCTGAGCATCTTACTGGCATCACTGAGTTCACTAACATTGGTTCATGCCTAACCTAGTAGGCACACAATCACATTTAAAAGGAGATGGTTGATTACTTGTTTTAGAGATGAATGCTTTGTATTCTGAAGAATTTCCTTTCACCAAGGCAGTGAAGTAGTTACAAAACAGGTATAGGGTCTTCCCCTTCAGTGTCCCAAGAATCGTTAGTTCTCTCTCGAGCACACCCACATATCTCCATGCCAGTGTCACTTCCTGCTTGAGCTCATCAGCATCTTCCCATTTTGTCTCCTTGATGCTTGTCTTGTTTTCCTTGAATCCATGCTCGGTACAGCAGCCAATGTAATCTCGCTAATCTGGCAATCTGCTCACATCCCCACATTCACTTAGAACAAAGTTTGACTATTTCAGATGGCCTTGGAGGCCTCTGATGACCTGGTGCCTCCTGCTTCTAGGGCCTCATTTCTCTGCTCCCCAGTTCCTGGCTTTGCACCTTGAGCACACCACCCTTTGCCCACCTGCAGACCTTTGCATGTGATGTTCCCTCTACCCCAAACACTGCTCTCCTGTGTCATTTACCTGGGCAACTTCTGCTTATTCTCCACTGCTCAGTTTGTGTAACATCTCTCTGGGAAGTCTTCCTGGACCCCAGAGCCCCTTCTATGTGCTCTCACAGTGCTCTTTGCTTCCTGAATCAGAGCCCTGAGCACACCATCTTATGACCCTTGTGTCACCCTCCTTCCCCACCAGGCAGAAGCTCCATCCAGCGTTAGCCACAGGGGCCATTTCCAGGTTTGGCATCTAGACAGCACTTAATAAATATCTGGTGAATAAGTGGAGAGTTATGTTTAATCTATTTCTTATAGCCATTGTTGGATCCAAGCAGCTTCCTGAAACCTTGGGCTTGGGAATGTTATTATCCTTAGGGGCAACCCTTTCAAGGCAACAAATTAGAAATGGCTTCAAAAGTCCTTGATGTAGTCTTTCAGGAAATGGGAAAGCCTTTGTTAGATTATCTGGGAATCTAAACATCTTCAGATTTAAAAAGGTACAAGCTCAAAACGTCATTTTAGAGCACAAACCCAAGGACTCTTTTAAGTTTTTTCTTCTATTAAATTGGGTTGTCACTAATGTTAGACACAGAGGAAAACCACGTTTTAACCTGATTGATGAACAGTCCCATTAGGCCATTTCCCCAGTGTTAAAGAATAGAACTGTATCTCATTGTCTCTGGCTCATCCCACCCAGCCCACTCCAGCCTGCCCTGGCTTTTCCTTTACAGAGGAACTGTCAGGGCCTAGAAGAGGCCAGGGTTTGGAAACTCTCTCTACCGCAGGGGAGGGACCAGATGGGGCTCTTGATAACAACAGGGAGCAAAGAGTTCTAGCCTCTTGGCTCTCATCCTTAATATCATCTAGTTCCTCACTGGATTTTCATACCTACTCATGCTCTCCATCCCCCCCCCCCCCCACTCACCCCTGGCTCTTCCCCCAGTGATTATATTTAGTGGCTCAGTTCCCTAGGCTTCAATATTCGATATTCGTGTGCATCTGCAAGGCTCTATATAGCAAAGTACAAAGCTCAGTTCTGGGGCTGCAGTTTGTTGTAAAGGCCATGGTTAGATTCCTCCCCACAGACTTCCCCCCTGCTGCCTGCCGACATAGCCTGCCCCTCGCTCCCTCCCCTCCCTCTCCCACTCATTCATTCTTTGAGCCCTGGGAACCCAAGCCCATGCCAGAGCAGAGGGTGAACAAACAGACTGGGGCTGGATCTGGTTGCGGGGGTTGGAGGGGGGGTTCCTTTAGCGCCATCTGCCACCTCCACAGAGGTCATTGGGATAAACCGATTTGCTAAACAAAATGGTTAACAGCTAATGAATACAACTCTAAAAAAAATTCCGAAAGAGATGGGTACAACTTTTCTGAGGCTGCACCTCTCCTTTGCCTTTCATCCCTCTCCCCTCCTCCTGCTCAACAAATATGGGCCATCCGATCCTGCACTTTCCTGGGATGCCAGTAGGCGGCAGCTGCCATCAGGCCTGGGGAGATTTCTTTCTTCTTTTTCTCTTAACATTTTCTGTTGTGTGTGGCTATGAAGTATCGCATGTCAACAGAAAAAAGCACAACGCATACATTTACAGAAGCAAACACCTGTGTAGCCATCTTTCTCAGGTCAAGAGATAGGATATTGCCAGTACCTTACATACAACACGCCCCCCAACCCTTCCCACCCTATCATAATTCCTTCCTTCCCCCAGAATGATCCCCTCTATACTAACATCCAGTAATACATTCCTTGCTTTATGTTAATGTTTACTACACGCAATGCATCGCAAAGCAATAGGGGGTAGTGTTGGAGGTTTCTGGTATTTTGATGATTTGGAACATTATATAAATGGAATCATACCAGGTGTATTCTTATGTCTTTTGCGTTTTTTCCCCCTCAAGATTGTGTTTACTCATTTTCATTGCTGTATAATAACAATAGCATGGGTATTGATTGCCTTTATCATAACTTGGTCATCTATTCTGCTAATGGGCATTGGGTGATTTCGCATTTGTGGTAATCATGAGCGACATACCATGAACATTCTAGTCTGTATATCCTGGCACGAATAGGTGTGCATTTCCACAGGGTCCATACTTCATAGTGTGACCACACAGTCACAGGAAGCGGATATTTTCAGCTTTACTGGATAGTGTACAAGTTTCCAGAGAGGGTGCTCCGATCTGCAGGCCCCTCAGCGAAGTGTAAGAGATACTGATGTGCCACATGTTCGCCAATACTTGGTCTTGTCAGACTTTTTAGTTTTTTTAGGCTAGTGTCTTTCCATCAGTATTGGGCTGATAAGTGGAAAGGGCACCCTTAATGGCTTCCATATAGTTCCCGAAGCAAGAAGGGGTTTCTAGACCTTTCCCTCAGACACAGATGGCAGAGTGGCATAGCGGGATGCTCATCTGTATTAAACACAGGCAGTAGGTGGCTCCTTAGAGAGAAGAGCTATTTTCTCTCCTGGCTGATTTTCTCTCCTCTTTTGGAATGCACCATCAGTGCTAACAATGGCGATTAGACTCTCTGTGCCATCTGGATGGCTGGGGCTGCTGTGGGGAGGACATCTGCTGGCAGCTGCCTAAAGAAGAAAGATGAACCAGAACTAGGCATGGCCCAGGCACTGCTCCCTTGTGTGGACTTGCTGCCTCCGGCCAGTTCCATACAAAACAATAATGCTTCCTCACTCATTTTATTTACTCCAGAGGAACCACCCAGCAGTCTCTGTGGGAGTTCCTGAAAAAAAAAAAAAAAAAAAAGAGCCGGTAATTATTCTTGGTTAACGGACCCAGCCCAATCAGCCCTGCTTTTCATCAGGTTTGATTGCTTCCATTTCAGCACTGGTCGCTTTCTCTGCCCTTGTCTGAGCATTGGATATGACATGGGGATAGTATAACGGCTCTCCCTGTTGTTGTGAGGGCACAACGACATGGGTATCTCTTTCGAAAATGATCAAGGTACTTATTTGCTTGAGTCTGGAGTCCGATTCCTGGATGAAGGCCTTATTACAGAGGTGTTAGGTGGAATTGAAATATTAGATGATGTTCGCCTCTAAGACCACACTCTCCGAGGATAATAACAGTGGCAGGAGTCTCCACGTGGGGAGAAGGGGAAAACTGTACTCCACTCTGTCCTCCTGCTTAGTTTATCTACCTAGGGGGGAGGGGGCTAACGAGGAGAGAGGCATTTAACAAGTCTTTATGGGACTTTGTGGTAATAAGAGAAAAATAGGCAGGGGTGCCTGGGTGGCTCATTTGGTTAAGCGTCTGACTCTTGGTTTCAGCTCAGGTCATGATCTTAGGGTCCTGAGCTGGAGACCAGCATTGGGTTCCACGCCCAGCACTCAGTCTGCTCAAGATTCTCTCTCCTTTTGCCCCTCCCCTGGTTCATGTGCATGCTCTCTCTTAAATAATAAATAAATAAATAAGTAAATACAATCTAAAAAAAAAAAAAGAAAAATAGGCAGACATGGAGAAAAGAAACCCAGCACTACCAACTAAACGATCTAGTTCCAGGGCATGGCTTACTCATCCTCACTCTCAGCTCCTGGTATCTTGCTATTTAGCTTCTGTCTGTCCTCAGAGTGACAGAGGCCATGTTTAAGCCTCAGTCCCATCAGAGAGCCCTATGAGGAGCCCCCCATAGGGCTCTGTGCCTTTACACCTCTTGTCCAGTGTAGTGAATAAGAAAGCCATTTTTTATTCTAAAAAACATCCCATTTTGGATGATAAATGATAGGTTTGTCCAAAGAGCACGTGACAAGTTCTGGTTTCTTGTAGAAGAACCTTCTTCTACCTACCTTCAGGATGGATGCTACTCCCTACCCACAGGCATGGTCCTTGGTACAGGAGGCTTTACTGTGTAGCCCTCCAAATCTTACTGTGTAGCCAATCCAAATCTTAACTCTACTCCTTATTAGCCGCGTAATTGGAGGGCAAATTACTGCTTTTGCCTTTACCTGAGTTTTCTCAAGTGTCAAATGGAAGTAATGATAATATGTCTGGGTTGTGTAGTAAGTTGCCAGGACGTTTTAGACAACACCGTAGGACAAGGGTCAGAAACCGGCGGTCTGCAAACACTTCCATTTGGCTAGCACAGTTGTTTTCCAAGTTCCGAAGCTGCAAGCGTCTAGAAGGAGTGCCCCCTTCATTCATGATGATCAGAGACATCATCATGTGATTCATGCATTGATCACATGTTACCCTCCTGGCATCTGAGTGTGCAACTCCTCTGGAGCCCTGGGCAGGACAGACATACTAGGTCACCCTAGGTCTGGACCAGGAGACAGACGGGTATTATTCTGTGTGCATGTCCTCTCCTCTCCACTACCTTCTCTCCAGGTTAGACCCCAGCCAGGCTCAAGTTCACGTGAGAAGGAGTTGCACTCTTGGAAAACCTGTTGCCTTTTGCCAGAGGTGTTTCTCCCCACTCCATGTTGTGTAGGAAACTGTTTCTCAGACCGTACTGTGCATACACATCGCTGGAAATCTCCTGGAACATACAGATCTGGTTCAGGAGATCTGGGGTGGAGTCCAAGACTGTGCATTTCTAACTAGCCCTCTGGTGATCCTGAGGCTGCTGCTCAGGATTTAGGGACCGGTGGAACCTCAGGAAGTGTTTCTACTTGAGGCTGAGAGTGGGACCTCTTCCCAGCAGACTGAACACTTTCTGTGAGCACTTTCTTCCCAGTGGGTCCCACCCCCCCCCATATCCAGAAATGAACAACCACCAGGAAAATATGCCTCTGTCTCTGCTGAATTTGAAACCTAGTGGGGGAGACACTGATGCCCCCTTGAGGGTAAGTGTAGCCTCAGAGAATTTTTGACTGCTTTGACCTTCATTCATTCTGCAGAGGTGAGCTTTTCATCTGATCACGTTTTAGAAATTGTCCAACTTATGAGTGGACTAGGAACTTGCTACTGTTTCCTCTCAGATAGAATGGTTCTCCAAGCGTGGTTCTGGGACCATCAGCATCACTGCAAATTAGCATTGCAAATGTGACACCCCTGCCCTCCAGACCTCCTGAATCAGAAACTCTGGGAGCTGTGTCTAGCAGTCACGTTTAACAGGTCCTCCAGGTAATTGCCATGTATGCTTCGGTTTGAGAACCAATGTTAAGATGTCCAGTTGCCGAGAAGAGTTTCCAGAGGAGAAAGCCCTGGATCCTGGCTGCCTTTGGGGTCTGCCCAAGTTCCTGGGGCACGTTGTTCCATGGATGGTTTCAGCTGAGAGTCAGGGAGATGATCCCAAGAAGGGGGTTTGAAGGGTGGCAACTTCAGGTGAGGAAAAGCAGGAGCAAATGATCCATCTCTTGGGGGTAGTTGTTTGACTTTATACAAATGTTCTAAGCAATAAAACCTGCCAGTGATGTACAGGAAATATGTGCCCCCGCCTACGCCGTGTGATCATAGATTGTTACCAGGGAGTGGGCTTTGGAACCCCTATTACAGACAGCCTTAATGGCAGGATATATGCCACACCGGCTAAATGAAATGCATACGGGGACATTATGGGAGTTTTCAACAGCATTTTATTTTGCACAATATAGTTTTTTTTCCAGACCAGAAATGGTATATTAAAAAGTCAGCAGGTATATAGCTTGTTTTAAAATTATTATTACTTGACTCTGGCTTTGCAGACTTTTATTTTCTTCCTCCTGCTGCTATTGCACAGAAATGCAGAATATTCTATCCAAAGGGATCCTAGAGATTAATGAGTCTACTCCCTGCAGCTTAACAGTGAGGAACTGGTGTCCAGTGATGGGAGGCCAACTGGCCCTGAGTGAGGGCCTGGAGCTAGTACCCAGGACATCTGAATCTCAGACGCTGGGATTCCCAGTGATTTGTTTCAGGAATCCCAGGCCGGTAAGGGACCTGGGAAGGTGGCCTTGTGCATTCTTCCGCTTGCGGACAGCATCAGAGGAGCGCAGGGTGCAGTGATGTCATTCACACATGTGCATAGTTATTGTTGCAACAGCCAGAGTAGATGTAGTTCAGTCAGAAGCATCTCCCATTCACACTGAGGCTTAAAAATCAGGCTGGGGTAAGCCGGAGCCATCACCCCTGCTATCCAAGTAGGTGTCATGTGTGTGGTTATGGGGAACACTCATGAAGGCCTGGCTTCATGAGTGTGGCACCCGCTGCTTACAGGGACCCCGAGCTTCCTTTAATGCTCTGTTGTCCCTGTCTTGAAAGTCTCAGTGCTTCTTGAAGAAGGGGACTGGCATCTTTATTTTGCACTGGGCCCTGGGAATTATGAAGCTGGTCTTTCTCCATATCTCCCATTCCTTCTCCCATGCATCCTTTGGAACTCAGCTTCTCCGAAATATCTTCTCTGATCTCCCAGAGTGTGTTATATATCATAAGCTTAGTCATTTTAATGATTTGCTTTCTTTCTGTAGGCCAATCCTGGAAGGTAGATGCTATCATTGTCATCATACCCACTTAACAGATGAGGAGGCTGAGGCTTGGGGCGAGATGAACTGGCTCCAGGTCACATGGCCAGGAATTGAGGTTAGAAGCCAGGTCTGCTGGACTCCCAAGAACAGACCCTTAACCTCCATGGTCTTCAACCTCCTGGTGTCGTCTGCTGAGGGTTAGCACTCTGTGATGTCTCCTTGTTTCTTCTCATCGACTGTAGGGGAGAGACTATGTCTTTGACTGTGGAGACTGTGCCCTTTATTCAGTCTCGGCCCACACCACACCTGGCTCAGACAGGGTGCCCAGTGAATATTTATGTAATAAAGGGTATGTGGCTAAATTTAACATGTGTTTAGCCATATCAGAACTTCCCGCAAACCAAAGGTAGGCTTCCAGGTTTGTGTTTAAATTTCTCCTGTGAGTGAGGCTGCACAGTATGGCTGGTGGGGGCTTAGAGATACCTTCTATTTGACTTCATGAATTATTTATGGATTAACATCGGGAACGATCATTAATTTGTGGATGGAGAGAAGCGGTTCTGTGGCTTGCCTCCCATGCTTTTCCGGCAGGGATAAATTACCTTCGCATCGGCTGCTGGGTGAAGACTTGAGTTGCTGGTTTCCAGGGGAGACAAAGCACTTCAGTCCCCTCTTCCCTCCTCTTTCCCCCAGCAGAAAAATATGGGAAGTGGAAGTTACACAGACTGGCACAGACTCCTGGCAGTGAGCCAGCTCAGCTTTCCCCAATACGTAGGCAACGCACCGTTTCCTAGAGCACCACTGTGTGCACCCATATGCTAAGTATGGGGATACAACCAAGAGGCAATGTAAATAATTACATAACCAGACCATTAGTGGCAAGAAATGCATGTTCTCAATGCCATGGGAGCGCAGTGGTATGGGGAGGTTCTGGGTGGTGGTGGTTCCTGCCTAAGCCAAGTCTTCCAGGGCAAAAATGAGTTACTCTGGTTGGAGACAGGATACAAGTGTAGAGGGACAGGCTTTCCGATTGGCAGTAAGCCTGCGAAAGGAGAGAGACCCGTAAATAGTAGAAATGGCTGGTGTAGGAGGAGGGGCCCTCAGAGGTAGCTTGTGGGGGCTCAGGCAGAGGCTGGGAAGTGGATGGTGGTTGTGCCAGTGGCTTGGGTTTTGGCCTGGAGGCTAGCTATGTCAGTAGTAGATAGAGCCAGCTGTGTCGGCCGCCAGTTGGAGCTTCTGGGCCATCATTGGGGTGGCTCTGCAGGGAACAAGGTCTTCACGTGCCAGGTGTGTACTGGTTTTGTGGGCTCCTGGGTCCCCAAGGCCATGGTTGGGTGTTTGCTGTGGAGAAGGCATGCCTACCCAGACGGGGAGAGCAGGAGGAACCGTTGCTGAGTTGCAAGTTTGCTTTCGGAGACCTACTCTCTATTAGCAATCTCTTTCCCATTTTCTTCAAAGCATCCTGAGGAACTCTAACTGAGGCTGGGTTCAGCAGCCCTCGCTTTTGAGCAATAAACTACAAATGATCACAGTTTACTTTGATGCTTTTGGAATTCCCCTACTATTCGCTGTGGTTTCTTGCCATTTACTAGCTGGAAAGTCGCCTGCATGTACACGCTCTGCCTCTGGAATAAGCCCTTGCCTCCCTGAGCTTGTCTCAACGTATTATTTATCCTGCACTACTTCTTTGGGCTTGAGCAGTGCTCTGGGCTCCTGGGCTGCCACAACCACACTTAGGGGTCCAACCCTGCTGCCCCAGCCTTGAAGAGAGAAGAGATTGTTCTCGACTCCATTTATTTCCAGGTAGAAAAGAATCAGAGAGCCCTGCAGGGTGAAGGTGCAAGCGAGGCACTCCAGATAAGTGTTTCTTTCCCTTTTGTATTACTTATTTATTAAATTCAGTGAGGCATAACTAAGGGAAGGGAAGGGAAGGGAACCGAGGAAACAGAGAATACAATGGCTCCTCAGATTTTAATGGGAGAGATGGCTGGAAGTGATTCCTAAATTATTAAATAAATTGATTTGATTCTTGAGGCCGGCCTCCAAGGTATATTTGTCAGTTTCATTATCATTGTCTTCAAGGGGTGGAGGAGTCACTAATGGAGAAAGTTTTTTTATTTTTGCCCCCTCTGTTTTATTTTGAAGGCTGTGATTCATGACCCCTGTCTAATTAAACCCTAGCTTCTTTATGTGGCAGCAGCAGCATACTTTCCATTTTGATTTTGGCCTCTGTTCTTGATCCATTTGGTCTCCCAGGCCCACAGACGTGTAATGAGATCAGGTCAGCTGTAGGGCACGTGCACTTTGGAGAGTCTCGATCCCATTTCAATTATAGGAATGTTTGGTCACAGATGAGCTCAAAGGTAATTTATCTGCACGCACACTTGTCCTGTCACTTAGCTATTTGCCTAACAGAATCTGCTGAGTGTTTGAATACTAGGTTGTGCTGTCCCAAATACCAGGAATAATACCTTACTACACTTTAGGGAAGTCAGTGGTTTGATTTTGGGGTTTTGGTGGTGGCTGCAGTGGTGTTTGCCCCTTTCTCTCACATTTCCTGCTTTCCTCCTAAACTCTTCTACAGCCTTCAGCCCGATGGTGAAAAATGCCTGAACATCTAAATTCTTTTTCTTAATTATTCTCCCGAGGAAAGCAGGCCAAGCACCAGAGTGCAAAAAATTTAAACCATAAATAATAAGCCGAAAGGAAATAAAAGAAATGACACCAGAATAAACTAAGCTATTAACTGAAAGCTTTATATCTCTGTCCTCCTTGGGCCTGAAAAATCTCAGGAAAGGGGGTTAAGTATATATTTTGCAAAGGATGTCATTATAACCTGCAGGAATTAAAAATGGATGAAGGAAACATTGGCCCATGATTTCTGGGGGTACTGTAGGCATGGACGCATGAACCATTTTGGAGAACATAGTTCCTGCTCCACCCCTTGGGTCAAGTGGTGCTAAAGGACAGGTCTGGGTCCTTTGGGGGCATCGGTGCTATCTGTGTCTGGGGTGGAGGGCTGGAATGGGAGAAGGAAAGTGAGCAAAGTAATGGGTAGCAACTGAATGCTTCCCAAGACAGATGAATGCTCCTCCCCGGATCCGCTCTATCATTGTCTTTCGAGTTGGTGCACGTGGTGTAAAGAACTCCGTTCACACCTGCAAACCTGTCCAGTTTCCAATGATTGGTGTACATTTCAAGTTCCTAGATGCTACCCAACCTTGGGGATGGAAAGAAGGTGTGTGGCAACACAGAATACTGAAGGTGAGGGCACTGAAGGTGAAGGTATGGGGTGCCTGGGACACAGGAGAGAGGACTCTCCTTCTCCCCATTTTGCCCAGGCAGCCAGGCTGACACTGCAGAAACACCTCCAACCATCTTGAGGCCCAGGGCGTCCTTGTGATCTTAACTCTGCTTTGCCAGGGGAGCCACTCCTACTCTGGCTGCTGGGACCGAGCAGGGCCCTAGAGTGTGTGGGCATTCTTGCACACGTGCATGCACACACACGCGCGTGCGTGCACGCGCGTGTGTGTGTGTGAGAAAGAGAGAGAGAGAGTGTCTGGGAGGTGCACACCAGCCAGCCCACCAAGTGGGAGACAGATCTGGGCTCAGCGTGAGACACAGGGAGGGCTGTAATTTCTATATAACTGAAAGGGAGTTTGGTAAGAAAAGCAAGGTGCAGAAAAGTGTGTATTAGATCTCAGTTTTGTAGAACACACAATAACAAGCCACTGAAATTCTGTCTGTATGCGTATGAAGGACTATACTGGATTATATAAGTAGTGAGGAAAATCTAGGACACATGCTGTGATCTTAAACTGTGTTACAGGGTGTGTGTGAGAATGGGGAGCTGCTGATACTGATACAGTTAGGGTACAGTGTTCGGGGTAATGGCATTGATTGTAGGACCCCATTTATGCAAAACTAATATTTATATATGTATTAAAGTTTAACTGCTTTGCTCTGCTCCGCTCATCTTTCCTCCAAAAGTGCTTTCTCTGAAAAATCTCCCTGTGCCAGGTACGAGGTGCTCAGTTTTATGTGGGCTTTTTTCCTGCAGCATTTAGGGTCACTGCTCTGCTGAGGCATTTTATGGCATGAGCCAAGAAAGAGCAGAGCCGCGTTGCCTCAGGGAAAAGCCATTATTAACTGCTCTGCTTGTCCACCCTCCTTTTGTCCTGATCAAGGGGCCAGGGGTGGGAAAGGAGGCTTTTTCAAAAAGCCTGATTCCTCTTAAATGGATGTGTTGCCCTCTGGCTGACAGACGGGGTCTATAGTGAGACCTCAGGAGACCTGAGCTGGGCCTGTCTGGCCTCTGGAGGCTGTGAGGGTTGCTCCCATCACCCCCCAGGGAGGGGACAGACTTTCTGGAAAGCAGAGCTAGGATCTGGAGATGGAAATGACAAGGCAGCAGTTTTCAGCTCAACACTTATGAAGAAGGGGCTTTCTTTTTTTTTTTTAATTTAAATTTTAATGTTTTTAAAATTTAATTTTGTATTTATCAGTGTTCCAAAATTTATTGTTTCTGCACCACACCCAGTTCTTCATGCAATACATGCCCTTCATAATACCCACCACCAGGCTCACTCAACTCCCCAACCCCTCCCCTCCAAAACCCTCAGTTTGTTCCTCAGAGTCCTTCTGACCACCTGAGCCGACACTCGGCTGTGCCACTTCATGGGAGGACGAGGAGGTATCATTGTTGGTGGGATTCAGGATCTGGTGATGCCTGGATCAGGATTCCGGCACGGTCCCTGGAATTATAAGATCCCTGGGGTGTCCCTGGATTATAAGATCTCTAGGGGTGCGCTGTCTGACGTGGTAGCCAGCCACACGTGCTGCTGAGTACTAGAAGTGTGCTTAGTGCAACTGAGGAACTGAATTTTTAATTTAATTTAAGATTTTATTTATTTATTTGACAGAGAAAGAGATCACAAGTAGGCAGAGAGGCAGGCGGTGGGGGGGAGGGTAAGCAGGCTCCCTGCTGAGCAGCGAGCCCCGGTGCTGGGCCAATCCCAGGACCCTGGGATTATGACCTGAGCTGAAGACAGAGGCTTAACCCACTGAGCCCCCCAAGTGCTCCTGAATTTTTAGTTTTAGCTAAGGGTATATATCTGAAGGAAACAAAATCACTATCTTGAAGAGGTATCTGCATCCCTATGTTCGTCATAATGTTATTCACAGTAGCCACGATATGGCAATAACCTAAGTGTGGACAGTAGAGTGAACCCAGAAGATGTAGTACATACATCTTAATGAAATATTTTTCAGTCGTAAAAAAGAAAGAAGTGGTGCCACATGTGACAGCATGGATGAACCTGGAGACATTATGCTAAGTGAAGTAAGCCAGACTGAAAAAGGCAAATGCTGTGTGGTATCACTAATGCATGGAATCTTAACAAAAAAAAAGGAAAAAAGAAAAGTGGGACTTACAAAGTACAATGGTGATTGGTAGGGGCTGGAGAGTGGAGGAAATGGGGAGGTGTTGATCAAAGGGTACAAGCTTCCAATGATAAGATGACAGTTTAATAATACCACATTGTATACTTTAATAAAATGTGGCCAATAGAGAATGTAGAAGTACATTACATGGGGGCTGACATTGTATTTCTTTTTTCTTTTTAATATTTTATTTATTTATTTGTCAGAGAGAGCATGCACAAGCAGGGGGAATGGCAGGCAGAGGGAGGAGCCATCTCCCCACTGAGCAGTGATCCCAGTACGGAACTTGATCCCAGGACCCCGGAATCATGACCTGAGCTGAAGGCAGTGACTTAACCAATTGAGCCACTCCTTGACATTGTGTTTCTGTTGGGTAGTACTGCTCCAAGTCCCTGGCAGCATGGGGAGTTTGTGACGCTCTAAGTTGTTCATGTTCCTGGTGTGACTTCTTACTTCTCTTTAGATAGAAAAATACTCCACAGACACTTGTGGCTTCCACCATGGCCACCCAAGATAATTTATCCTGGTGACACTGGTGGGAATCTTGTGAAGTGTCTGGACTTCAGAGAAATGCCTGGAGCAGGGATGTCGGGAACTCTGAGGACTTTTGGTGGAATTTATTACACAAGAGCTGAGCTTGTGCATGCAAAAGCTGGCATTTAAAATAATAGGACGAGGTTTCTTTTAAAAATCAGGATCTATAACCTGACTTTTATTCACTACCTTTCTCAAGCAGTTAAAGTTGAATAAAAATCTTTCATCGTTCTGAATCATTAAAACACATCCCAGAAAGGCCTAGAAACACAGTGGTAGACTCTAAATTAAGCAATAAGATATGCACTTTTAGTTTCCCTAATTACGTACCATTGAAAGTAGGTTGGAACTAAAATAAACATGCTGCCTTGAAATGAGAATTAATACGTGCCAGTGCTGCCAGGGAAAGCCCTATTAAACAATTGAATTTTGGAATATTTTGGTTTGTCAAAAAACCCAAAGGCATGCTTCCCTTTGGAATTGAATCTTCATTTAGAGTTTTTTTTTAATTGCTTGTTCCATGTGTTTTACAAAGTGCCTTTATCAAGCTATTATGACATTTTGTTCATTATGTATTAGACCCTGTCACAGCCTATGAAGGAAGTAAGTGCCTTGTTTGTCACTTCTTGAGAAGCCAAGTGGAAAGAGTGCCATGATTCCATGGGGGGAGGGAACACATTGTGGGGAGTTCTGGGAAAGACCCTTCTTTGTCATTACCCTAGGGACGGGTGAGGGGAGGCGGGAAGGAGGAAGGGAAGCATAGAGGAAGGTTGGAGGGAGAGGGGGTTTGGGATGGCACTGAGAGATTTAAATCTAGCCTTTCTGTCTAACTCTGCTGGACCTATTGATCCCATATTATGCATTTTTCAAATTAAGGGTGCATTCTAATCTTGTTTTCCAAGAAACATATTCTCCACTTAGAGTAGGCTTCAGTAAAGACTGATTTCATTATAAATGAAGGTTGTTAGGATCAGGTCAGAATCTCTTCTAGGGGCTGAGTATGACTGAATTGGAACAGAGAAGGATCTCAGAGTCTTGAGCAAGTCTTCATTTCTGTCTCCAGTTGGGAGAAGAGAGAGGAGAAATGCAATTCTAGCACAGTCCTAGAGCCTATTATCAGAGTGGGAGCAGGGGAGGTGTTGATGTTAGGACCCAAAGAAGACAGTTTAACTATCACCTTTTACAGTGAAAGTTTAAAAAGACAATTTAAATATCACCTTTTTAAAATGAAATGCTAAACAGTTTAGCTTAGGCTGTTATCAGGACCATAAGTGGCATGTCTTTTTAAAAAGATAAAAGAAGGGGTGCCTGGGTGGCTCTGTGGGTTAAGCCTCTGCTTTCGGCTCAGGTCATGATCCTAGAGTCCTTGGATGGAGCCCCGCATTGGGCTCTGCTCAGCAGGAAGCCTGCTTCCCTCTCTCTCTGCCTGCCTCTCTGCCTACTTGTGATCTCTATCCATCAAATGAAAAAAAAAAAGATAAAAGAAAACACCATTGAGAATACCTAGCTCTCAAAAACCCACTGGCGTAATTGTGACCTCATTGTTCTCAGTAACCTAACTCCCAAAAAAGGAAGTGTAAGACCCTTTTCCCTGGGTGGTCCTTGGGGTTCTATAGCACTATTAATAGGATGGGTCAGAGAGTCCCGTGGTATTCTGGAATCTATGCTCCTGCTTTGAGCTAGGATTTCTACTAAACAATTGTTGCTTGATTGAGCCTCAGAAATTGCAAGAGAGAGGGATTTTCCTGATTTAGTTCTATGATGGTACGGGGGAGTAACTACTATGTGCCAAGGGCTTTACATGTTATGCCTTTGAATGCTCACTACTGGGAAGTAGTATTAAGGTAAGGTGGGTATTATTATGTCCATCCCGGAAATGAAGACACAGGCCCTGAGTAAAAACGTAATGTTCTCAGAGTTAAAGGGCCATTGAGCAGAAGATTTGGGATTTATTGCCAGGACGGGCTGCCTCCAAAACTATGTTCTTTCCTGCTATAGTAGTATGCTGTTCTTGTTAAGTCCTTTTCAATATCTAATCCGCATCTTTCCAGCTATAATTTAAACTCATTATCTCTGTGCTTGGTGGAAATGAAGTAGTTTTTCTCAATTTTCCATTCAAAGCTTTTCATATGTTTGAAGATGGCTACCTCGGCTACTTCTTACCTTTTTCTTAATCTTAGATCAAGAACTAAGGAATAGTGGTGTTCATGTCCCCGAAATAGCTTTGTTTCTTTTAATTGGCATTTAATGTGTATCCATGTGGACGAATCTTGCTGATAGGAAACTGGCTGAATATTCTATTTCATTTCTTCATTCATCCAAGGGATTTATTGTGGCGCAGACTGGATGTGTGCCCTGGGCTTGATGCTGGACCTTCAAGTGAGATCTGTGCCCAGGTAGAAAAGGGATGTGCCTGCCTCTGTGAGAGCAGGATGGAGAGTATGTCCCCAGCTTGGTGGCAGTAGAACTGGGCATTGAGGCATGAAGGAGAATCTCGCTAGCCATTGGGGCTTCCAGGAGGCAGGACAGGCAAAGGGAACATTGCGTTCAGATGCCTGGGAGCCTGCCATGCCACTGTGTCCAGGGAGAGAAAGTATTTTGGTAAGACTGAGGCACAGGCAGAGGGCGGGACACGATTCAGGGTGGGTGTCAGATCACAGACAGTTTTCTGTTTCATGTTAAAGAGTTCATACTTTGTTTTGAATTTTGAGAATTAAGAAAAGTATAAAGAATACATTCATTAGACACCTATATCCATATTCCTACCACCCAGATTTAAAAACTGATAGCATTTAGGGGCACCTAGGTGGCTCAGTCAGGGTTGTGAGATTGAGCCCGGTATTGGGCACTATGCTGGGCATGCTTAAGATTCTCTCTCCCCCTCTCCTTCTGCACCTCCCACGTCCCACCCGCCCACCCCTCAGAGTGCATGCAAGAGTGCTTTCTCTCGAATAAATAAGTAAAATCTTAAAAAAAACCAAAACTGTTAGCTTTTAACCATGTTTTTTCCTAGTCTTTTAAGAAAGAAATTAAAGTACTACAGATATATTTAAAGCCCCTTTAACCAACACCTTTTGCCTAATTGCTTTCTCTCCACTCCGTTCATCTGGTATTTATCCTTTCATATCACTGAAAGCACATTTTACATACATAAGTATTATACTCAAAGACATTATTCTGCATCTTGCTTTTTTCTCCCCTTGACTTTGTTTTTGAACTCTATCCATGTCGATAGATCAAGTTCATTCATTTTAACTGTTGCATAGAGTTCCATTTTATGAATACTACATTTTACCTGTTCCTTGTTGATGGGGATACTGGTTGTTTCCAGTCTTATGCTTTCAAAAGTGACATTACAATCAGCATCTTTACCCTTATTTCCCTAGGGAAGCAGTATCCAGTTTTTCCTGATGATGAGTGATCCATGTTGGAGAGTGGAGAGTTTTATTACGAAAACAAATAAGGAAACAATAAGCAAAAGCAGGTCTCCGGGCCTTTTCTCTGGAGATTCTCACTCAGAGGGTCTGGTAATTTTGGGGGAAACAGCAAGTTCCCCAAGTGATTCTCTTCATTAGGGAAATTGTAAAATGGGTAGAGAGTATATGGGTACTGGGGTGCCTGGCTGGCTCAGTTGGAAGAACATGTGACTCTTGATTTTGGGGTCATAAGTTGGAGCCCCACTTTGGTGTAGAGATTATTTAAATCAATAAATAATTTTAAATAATTAAAAAAGAAAAGAGAATATA
>ML109166.1:26260-48999 GCA_003697995.1 Taxidea taxus jeffersonii
GTGACTAGGATGATGGTCTCCTGACTTCCTTGCCCTTGTTCTTTCTACACATTTGTTACCGTCTATACCACCAAATGATAGGCTATTTCTATAAATAAGTCCCACCCCTGCCCAGGAGATGGTAGCTGGGAAATCACCCCATGGCCTTTTGCATGGGACATATAATAACTGATGTTATTCTCTACTCCGGAAAGACCCAGGCAGTGTTACCAAGCCACCCAATGCGGCTTAACATCTGTCCCACCCACACAGCTCTCCTGGCAGTCTGTGCTCCTTCCAGGGTTAACCACCCATTTCTCATCATGTTCCTGCTTCCTCTGGCTAATGGAAAGCTCTAAGTTCCTTTTGAAGTCAATGGAGGAGCTCTGCTCTCAGGGAAGCTTTGAGGGACTACAGAGAAACAGACCTGACCTGCCAAGGAAAGGGGCTATTTTTAAGTCAGGAAAGGAGACATTACTGTTGAGTGAAAGAATCCTTTTGAGCCTTTATTATAGCCTCTTAGAAGGAAATACTTTTATGTTGAGTGTATTGATACAAGTTCAGTGCCCGAGTCTAGAAATTTCATTCTCAGAGAAAAGAAGCTTTCTCAGAATTTCTCTCTCTCCATTATTAGTCCTATACCACCAGCCTCTCAGAAAAAGTAATGCTCTGTATAGTGATTATATGATTTTATATGATTTGTCATTAGAAGAACAGTGTTCAAATCTTAGCTTTGCTACTTACAGATGTGTGATCCTTGGTAAGTCACGTCGCGCCCACATCTCGCTCAGGCTCCTGAGTCTAAAATGGCGGTGGTTGGGACCTGCTTCTCAGGGTTGTTTGTTCACCTGTTCATTTTTATTCATCCATTTATTTACCTGCTGTGTGGCGCACACTGTGCTACGTCCTAGGAATGCAAAGTGAGTTGTGGCCCTTCTCTCATGGAGCTTATAGTCCAGTGAGGTAGACAAATTGTCAGATTAAGAAAGAAATTATTTAAATTCCAGTTAGTTATCATACAGTGTAATATTAGTTTCAGGTGTACAATGTAGTGATGCAACACTTCTGTACACCACCTGATACTCATCACAACGAGCACACTCCTTCATCCCCATCACCTATTTAACCCGTCCCCCCTACTTCCCCTCTGATAACCATCAGTTTGCTCTCTATAGTTAAGAGTCTGATTCTTGGTTTGTCTTTCTCTCTTTTTTTCTTCCCCTTTGATCATTTATTTTGTTCCTTAAATTCTACATATGAGTGAAATCATATGGTCTTTGTCTTTCTCTAATGACTTATTTTGCTTAGCATAATACTCTCTAGTTCCAACCATGTCATTGCAAATGGCAAGATTTCATTCTTTTTGATGGCTGAGTAATATTCGTGTGTGTGTGTGTGTGTGTGTGTGTAATATAAGTACGTATACACACACCACATCATCTTTATCCATTCACCAGTGCATGGACATTTGTGCTATTTCCATGAGTTGGCATTATAGGTAATGCTGCTATAAACATTGGGGTGCAGGTAACCCTTTGAATTAGTGTTTTGTTTTTTTTAAATGTAATTTTATTTAAATTCAATTATTTAATATATAATGTATTATTAGTTTCAGAGGTAGAGTTCAGTAATGCATCAGTTGCATATAACACCCAGTGGTCATTACATCACGTGCCTTCCTTAATGCCCATCACCCAGTTACCCCATCCCTCCACACACCTCCCCTTTAGCAGCCCTCAGCTTGTTTCCTATAGTTAAGAGTCTCTTATGGTTTGTCTCCCTCTCTGATTTCCTCTTGTTTCATTTTTTCCTCCCTTCCCCTGTGATTTTCTGTTTTGTTTCTTAAATTCCATGAGTGAGTGAAATTATATGATAACTGTCTTCTCTGCTTGACTTACCTCATTTAACATAATACCTTCTAGTTCCATCCACATCATTGCAAATGATAAGATTTCATTTTTTGATGGTTGAGTAATATTCCACTGTATGTATATACCATGTCTTCTTTATCCATTCATCTGTTGATGGACATCTAGGCTCTTTCCATAGTTTGGCTATTGTGAAAGTTGCTGCTATAAACATTGAGGTGCAGGTGCCTCTTTGGATTACTACATTTGTATCTTTGGGGTAAATCCCTAGTAGTGTGATTACTGGGTCAAAGGGTAGCTCTATTTTTAACTTTTTCAGGAACCTCCAAACTGTTTTCTGGAGTAGCTGCACCAGCTTGCATTCCCACCAGCAGTGTAAGAGGGCTTCTCTTTCTCTGCATCTTCACCAACATTTGTTATTTCCTGACTTATTAATTTTAGCCATTCTGACTGGTATTGAGGTGGTATCTCATTGTGGTTTTGATTTGTATTTTTCTGATGCCTAGTGATGTTGAACACTTTTTCATGTATCTGTTGGCCATTTAGAGGTCTTCTTTGCAGAAATGTCTATTCATGACTTCTTTCATTTCTTTCTTTCTTTTTTTCTTTTAACTCTCAGCAGCCCTTGTTTGTTTAAAGATTTTATTTTATTATTTATTTATTTGACAGAGAGAGAGAGAGAGAGAGAGAGAGATCACAAGTAGGCAGAGAGGCAGGCAGAGAGAAAGGAGGGGAAGCAGGCTCCCTGCTGAGCAGAGAACCTTGATTCCAGGACCCTGAGATCATGACCTGAGCTGAAGGCAGAGGCTTAACCCATTGAGCCACCCAAGTGTCCCACTTCTGTCATTTCTTGACTGGACTGTTTGTTTTTTAGGTGTTGAGTTTGATAAGTTCTTTATAGATCTTGGATACAAACCCTTTATCTGATAAGACATTTGAAAATATCTCCTCCTATTCTGTAGGTTGTCTTTCGGTTTTGCTGACTGTTTCTTTTGCTGCACAAAAGCTTTTTATCTTGTTGAAGTCCCAATAGTTCATTTTTGCTTTTGTTTCCCTTGCTTTTGGAGACATGTCTAGCAAGAAGTTGCTGCAGCCGAGGTCAAAGAGGTTGCTTGCCTGTGTCCTCCTCAAGGATTTTGATGGATTCCTGTCTCACATTTAGGCCTTTCATCTATTTTGAGTTTATTTTTTTGTGTGGTGTAAGGAAGTGGTCCAGTGTCATTCTCCTACATGGGCTGTCCAATTTTCCCAACACTATTTGTTGAAGAGATTGTGTTTTTTTCTTTCGGATATTCTTTCCTGCTTTGCCAAAGATTAGTTGACCATAGAATTAAGGGTCTATTTCTAGGCTCTCTATTTTGTTCCATTGATCTATGTGTCTGTTTTTGTGCCAGTACCATGCTGTCTTGATGATTATAGCTTTGTAATAGAGCTTGAAGTCTGGAATTGTGATGTCTCCGCCTTTGGTTTTCTTTTTCAGCATTCTTCTGGCTATTTGGGGTCTTTTCTGGTTCCATACACATTTTAAGATAATTTGTTCCAGCTCTGTGAAAAATATTGATGGTATTTTGATAAGGGATTATATTAAATGTGTAGATTCCTCCAGGTAGCATAGACATTTTAACAATATTTGTTCTTCTAGTCCACGTGCATGGAATGTTTTTCCATTTCTTTATGTCTTCCTCAATTTCTTTCGTGAGTGTTCTGTAGTTTTCAGAGTATAGGGCCTTTACCTCTTTGGTTAGGTTTATTCTTAGGTATCTTATGGTTTTTGGTGCAATTGTAAATGGAATTGATTCCTTAATTCCTCTTTCTTCTTACTTGTTGTTGGTGTTTAGAGATGCAACTGATTTCTGTGTATTGATTTTATATCCTGCCACCTTGCTGAATTCCTGTGAGTCTAGCAACTTTTGGGTGGAGTCTTTTGGGTTTCCCACATAAAGTGTCATGTCATCTGCAAAGAATGAGAGTTTGACTTCTTTGCCAATTTGGATGCCTTTTATTTCTTTTTGTTTTCTGACTGCTGGGCAGGGAGCCTGATGCAGGGCTCAGGCTAGTACTATGTTGAACAACAGTGGTGGGAGTGGACATCCCTGTCATGTTCCTGTCCTTGGGGGAAAAGCTCTTAGTTTTTCCCCGTTGAGAATGATATATGAAAGCTGTGGGCTTTCTGTATATGGCTTTTATGTTATTGAGCTATGTTTTCTTTATCCCTGCGCTGCGGAGAGCTTTAATCAAGAAAGGATGCTGTATTTTGTTAAATGCTTTTTCTGCATCAATTGAGAGGATCATATTATTCTTGTCCCTTCTTTTATTCATGTTATATATCCCACTGATTGCTTTACAGATGTTGAACCACCCTTGCAGCCCAGGAATAAATCCCATTTGGTTGTGGTGAATAATCCTTTTAATGTACTGTTGGATCCTGTTGGCTAGTATCTTGGTGAGAATTTTGGCATCTGTGTTCATCAGGGATGTTGGTCTGGAATTCTCCTTTTTAGAGGGATCTTTGTGTGGTTTTGGATCAGGGTAATGCTGGCCTCATAGAATGAGTTTGGAAGTTTTCCTTCTATTTCTATTTTTTGAAACAGCTTCAGAAGAATAGGTATTAAATCTTCTTTAAGTGTTTGGTAGAATTCCCCTGGGAAGCCATCTGGTCCTGGACTCTTTTTTGGTGGGGGGAGTCTTGATTACTGCTTAAATTTTTTTTGCTGGTTATAGGTCTGTTCAGGTTTTCTATTTCTTCCTGTTTCAATATTGGTAGTTTCTTTGCTTCTAGGAATGCATCCGTTTCTTTCAAATTGCATAATTTGTTGGCACATAGTTGCTCATAATATGTTCTTGTAATTGTTTGTATTTATTCAGTGTTGGTTGTCATCTCTCCTCTTTCATTTATGATTTTATTTATTTGGGTCTTTTCTCTTCTTTTTGATAAATCTGGCTAGGGGTTTATATTCTTATTAATTCTTTTAAAGAAGCAGCTCCTAGTTTGGTTGATTTGTTCTACTGTTCTTTTGGTTTCTATTTCATTGATTTTAGCTCTAATCTTTATTATTTCTCCTCTCTTGCTGGATTTTGTCTTTATCGGCTCTTCTTCTTCCAACTCCTATGGGTGTAAGGTTAGGTTGTATATTTGAGACCTTTCTTGTTTCTTGAGAAAGGCTTGTATTGCTATTTACTTCCTTCTTAGGACTGCCTTTGCCGTATCCCAAAGGTTCTGAACTGTAGTGTTTTCATTCTCATTTGCTTCCATGAATTTTTAAAATTCTTCTTGGGGCACCTGGGTGGCTCAGTTGTTAAGCATCTTCCTTGGGCTCAGGTTGTGATCCCAGAGTCCTGGGACGGAGCCTTGTTTCTGACCCCTTGCTCAGCAGGAAACCTGCTTCTTTCTCTCCCACTCCCCTGCTTGTGTTCCCTTTCTTCCCGTGTCTCTCTCTCTCTCTCTCTCAGATAAATAAAATCTTTTTAAAAAATTCTTCTTAATTTCCTGGTTGACCCATTCATTCTTTAGTAGGATGCTCTTTAACCTCCATGTATTTGTTTTCCTTCCAAATTTTTTTTTTTTGTGATTGAGTTCAAGTTTTAAAGCATTGTGGTCTGAGAATATGTAGGGAAAAATCCCTATCCTTTGGTACCAGTTGAGACCTGATTTGTGACCCAGTATGTGACTTTTTCTGGAGAATGTTCCATATGCACTCGAGAAGACTGTGTATTCCTTTGCTTTAGGATGAAATGCTTTGAATATAACTGTGAAGTCTAACTGGTCCAATGTGTCATTCAAAGCCCTTGTTTCCTTATTGATGTTCTGCTTAGATGATCTGTCCATCGCTGTGTGTAGGGTGTTAGAGTCCCCTACTATTATTTATTATCAATTGTTTCTTTACTTTTATTATTAATTGATTTACATAATTGGGTGCTTCCAAGTTAGGGGCATAAATATTTGTAATTGTTAGATCTTCTTGTTGCACAGACCCTTTCATTATGACATACTGTTCATCTCTTATTATAGTCTTTGGCTTAAAATCTAAGATCTCATATAAAGATTGCTACCCCAGCTTCCTTTTGATGTCCATTACCATGAAAAATAGTTCTCCACCTCCTCACTTTTGATCTGGAGGTGTCTTTGGGTCTAAAATGAGTCTCTTGTAGGTAGCATATTGATGGGTCTTGTTTTTTTTTTTTTTATCTAATCTGATACACTATATCTTTTCATTGGAGCATTTAGTCCATTTAAATTCAGAGTAATTATTGGGAGATATGAATTAATGACATTGTATTGCCTATAAAGTCACTGTTTCTGAATATTATCTCTGTTCCTTTCTGGTCTTTGTTACTTTTGGTCTCTCTCTTTGCTTAAAAGATCACCTTTAATTTAATTTCTCAGAAGAGAACAGTAACCAAAAAGAAAAGAAAAAGAAAAAAAATGAGAATAAAATCAAAGAAGAAGGAGAGCAAATCAAAACAATAAATTGGATCCTGAGTGTATTTTGGTCTGTTTGCTAGAAGAAAGTAGATCCTCAAATAGGTAAGAAAGAAAAAAAATATATATATATAAAAATAAAGTTAAACACAATGAAAGGAAGCCCAAAATGAAAAATATATGTATAAACTGTGAGTGAAAAATTAAAATTAAAAGACTTAAAAACATAATTGATGAAGTAAGGAAATAGCTGAAAAGTATAATAAAATACAAAACTAAAGGACTGAAGAATAATAAGAAAAAGCCGTGAATGCTATATATATTTATTTCCCAAAGAGCTGGAGTTTTACAGTTCTCTGTGATTGGTAAACTTGGTATTAGCCGGACTTTCCTGCTGGTCTTCTGGGGAAGGGGCCTGTTGCACTGATTCTCAGGTGTCTTTCCTTGGGTGGAAGTGCACGCCCCTTGGCAGGGGGCCAGGCTTGGTGTAAGTGGCTCTGGAGCAGGTGGGGTGGATGAAAATGCAGCGCCCCATCTATAGCCTGGGAGCTGAAAGTTCGTGCCCCCTACTCTTCAGTAGGCCCTCAGAGAAAGTCAGTCAGTCACTCTTGTCTCCCTGGTCTTTGTTCATAATCTGTGCTCACCCAGCCTGTGACCAAGCATTTTTATCTCAGGCATGCTAACTTGTTTGAAGTCTCCATACTTTGCAGACTCCTGCGTTGTGCACGTGTGCTGCTCCTTGCCCCAGTTCTGCTGCTTGCTGGGCCCCCGCTTGGAGAGCGGTAGCCAGATCCAGCCATGGTTCGTGGTTTATGGAAACACCTAGCTGAGAGGCCACTTCAGGGCTTGCTGATTGCAGCTGGCCTCCCCACTCCAAATCCTGGGAACTCTGCTACACTCCGGCACTCCATTCTTTCTGTGACCCCAGGGATCCTGAAACCACCCAGCATTCTGTCCTGCTTTGCCTCCTGAGCACCTTTCAGGTAAATTAAAAGTTCTGTTTTTGTACTTCACTGCTGTATCTTCAGTGCTGTATCACTTTCTGGCAGCCGGCTTGCAAAGGCTCCCTCCACCTACGGTTTATCTTCTCTTATATTGCCTCAGATTCACCTCTCTGCACCTCCTGCCTTGCAGAAAGTCATTGCTTTTCTATTTGTAGAACTGTAACAGTTCTCTTCTCAGATCTTTGGTTGATTTTGCAGGTTTTCAGATTGGTTTGATAACTACCTAGGTGATTTCTAGAGACCAGATGGAACTAGGATCCCCTACTCTTCTGCCATCTTGAAGCCACTCCTAGCATTCTTGTGTTCTTTGGGTAAATACCTACTAGTGTGATTGCTAGATTGTGGGGTAGTTCAATTTTTAATTTTTGAGGAACCTCCACACTGTTTTCCAGAGTGGCTGCAGCAGTTTGCATTCCCACCAACAGTGCAGAAGGGTTCCCTTTTCTTCACATCCTCACCAACACTTGTTATTTCTTGTGTTGTTGATTTTAGCCATTCTGACTGGTGTCAGGTGATCTCTCATTGTAGTTTTGACTTGCATTTCCCTGATAATAAGTGATGTTGAGCATCTTTTCATATGTCTGTTGGTCATTTTTATGTTTTCTCTGGAAAAATGTCTATTCATGACAAGTCATCACATGAATGAATATGTAAGTCCAAACTGAATGCATGCCCTGAGGGCTGAGAGCATGGCTCTATGAGAGAGTATAGCAAGGGAAACAATCTAGATGAAAGTGTGGAGTCGGAAAATGGTTCAGGGAGGGGGTCCCTGAGGAAAAGAAATTCGAGCTTGGATTAGGAAGATACCACAGTTAAGGGTAGGATTAGTGTGTTCCTGACAGAAGAAATAGCATGTGCAAAGACCCTGGGGTGGGAGGTGAACAGTACAGTTCAGTCACAGGACTGAAAAAAATGCCAAGGTGACTGGAGCTAAGAATAAGGGGAGAATGGTATAAAGGGAGGCTGCAAAGACAGGTGGGAGCCAGACTGGGCAGGGATTTGGAAAGCTACAGTGAGGATTTTTGTGCCTGTCCCAACAGCAATGGGAGGTGACAAAAAATTTTAGAACTCTTTGTGCATGAGTGCGAGTGTGTGTGTAGGGGTCAGGACTACCAGTGAGGATGAATTGGAGGGGAGCCAGAGGGGATGTGGAGAGAATAGTCGAAGCACAACAATAGAAAGGCAGAACATGGAAGAATATTCAGTAGGTCGATGGTAGTGGGGAGGCTGAGGACTGGGTACACTTTGGATCTCTCGTGTATCATTTGGGAGGTGAAACTGATTGAACTGGGAGGCTGATTGGATGGAGGGGGTGATGGAGAGAACCACTTCCATGGTTTCTGATTAGTGGGATGGAATGGATGATGGGGGTGTGGGAGAACCAAGGAGGAGAGCCAGTTTTTTAAGAGGAGAAGATCAGAAGTTCAATTTTAGACATGTTGAATTTAAGAACTTTGGAGGCTTCCAGGAGGCAGTGTTGAGTAGGCAGGTGGGAGTGTGAATCGAAGCTTGGAAGCAAGGTCTGACCTGGAGATATGTGTTTGAGAGTCAAGAGATGGTTACTGAATTCCCAGGTGTGGATGAGATTGTTTGGGAAGAAAGTGTGTCTTGAGGCGTGACCAGAGAGTCAGGAAGCAAGTCAGGATAGCATTGTTTCATGGAAGCCGGGAAATGACAATGTTTCAAAAAGAAGGGTGTGGTTAACAGGGTCAAATGCTGCTGACAGATGAGATAGGATGAGGGTGAAATGTGTCTCTTAGATGTAATGGTGATGATAGTTAACATTACTGGGAACTACTCTAACACATTTATGTGTAACTCATCATCTGTTTTCCAGATAAGGAAACCAAGCACAGAGAGCTTTATATAACTTGCCCAAAGTCACACAGCAAGTAATTTGAATGAGGGAATATGACTCTAGAATCCCATATCCTTGACTACTGCCAAATGCTGCTCCGTCCTAATTTGTAGAGGTCATTGCTAACTCTGTTGAGAACCATTTAGGGACATGAATTGGGGAGAAGCTAGGTAGGAGCTGGTACTCTCCGGAGTTATCTGTAATCTTCCTGAGTCTTTGGACTTCTGCTTCCTGCTGTAGCTTCCCTTGTCATGAGCTTGAGACCCTTCCAGGTCTGCTAGCTCACATATAAAGGCTTCAATATTTTCTGTCATGTGGGAAAATATTTGGTTGTTTTCTGAGCCTTGTTAAGACACAGTGGGACTTTGTAAGGCAGATTTAGGCATCCCATAGATATGGTGACCATATGTTCCAATCTGCTTGTGACTGTCTCAGTTTATGCTTGTCCTGACATAATCATGAATAGCTCTTCCTTTCACTCTCCAGAGTATCCCAGTTTGGATGTTAAATTATATGGTCTCCTGGGATGGTCAGTTTTATGTGTTGAATTGGCTGGGCTAGAGTCACCAGTTATGTAATCAAACACTAATCTAGGAGCTATTGTGAAGGTATTTTGCAGATGTGAATAAAGTCTATCATCAATTTACCTTAAGGAGATTATCCCAGATAATCTGGGTGGGCCTTATTCAATCAGTTGAAAGATCTTTAAGGGGCAGAATTCAGGTTTCTCTGAAGAAGAAATTCTGCCTGTGAATAGGAGCATTAGCTGCTGCCTCAGAGTTCCAGGCTATCCTTTCTGATGGCTTGCATTATGGATTTCAGACTTGCCTGGCCAGCCCCTACAAGCACATAAGCCAATTTCTTGCAATAAATCTCTTAATATATATCTCCTGCTGGTTCTGTTTCTCTGGTGGAGTCCTGACTGGTATATCTCCCTACTGATAGAACCATCTCTGCCCATGCTGCAGTGTCCCAGGAAATGGGGGTGAAGTGGGGTTTGCCATCTTCCAGGGCCCTAGACTGGAGGCAGGGGGTGTTTGAGATTGTTGGTGGTTATGGTGATTAGGGATACTATTGAGACTTAGTACCCAGGAAGTAGGATGCTAACTGCCTTGCTATACATAGCAGCCTGCATGACAGAGAGCTGTCTTACCTAAAATGTGGCCCATAATGCTTCATTTAGGGACACTGGAGCTTTTGAAACCTGGGAATGATAAAAGGGAGTTAAGGAGTCTAGTAGAGGGTTGCTGACATGATGGGCTCTATACCTGGGTGCATTAGGAAGGAAGTGAGGAAAGGAAGGCACTACAGGTTTCCATGAACTGCAGGCCACAATGAGGTTGAAATGACCCTGGAGGGAGTCAGTGAGCAGTGGGTTGGGTGGAGAGGAAATCATCATCTTGGATGACAACTGTAGGATGCCAGAATCAGTAGTTTTGAAGGTGAAAGTTTCCTTTGATGTCAGAGTGCATGTGTGACCATGGAGATGGGTGGTGGAGCTGAGAAAAAGGTCAAGGATGACAGGTAGGTGATCCATACAGCTATTTTGATGGAGAAGAAGGCAGGCCAAAGTTGTGAGGAGCAGGTGAAATGATGGACTGTGAAATTCTCTGTTAACTCGCAATGGAGTTGCTGTGATTACAGAGCCTCTAGCAGAATGGGTCTTGTCTTTTGGCCCTACAAGGCCCTATTCAGGGTTTCTGTTTGCCTGAGAAAGTCAAAGCCAATTCTTCTGTCCTTCAGTCTTGAAGTGTGTTGCCGGAGTGTGGCTCACCTTCTCTACGGCCCGACTTTCCACATCCTAAAGCTCAGCAGGTGCCACCTGACCTGACTTCACTCATAGGGTCATGTGACATGATACAGGGAGGATTTAGTGCATCCGAAGCAATAAAGGGAACCGAGGATCAGTGAACAGAAGTGGCACACCTTAGGTTTTGTGCGCATCGTAAGCTTACATTAAAATCGCTCAGTGCTTGTTAATAAGACCAAAGCCATGGAAGGATTGGAGGCAGAAATGCTGGAGGCTCAACCACAATCAGAGTAACTGTACTGTGATTTCTGTCTGTGTAACTACAGGGATTTGCTGACCCAGAACTTGTCCCTCTCTGAAAGAAGGAAAGCACAAAGTCCCATTGGTCACAGGAGTAGGACATGCTGTGTGATGTTACGGAGACGCCATGGGTGGGTGTGGACATGGTCAATCATGGTGGGAAAATGTACTGACCCTCTGTTGAGTAAGGAGGTTATTCTGACTCTTGTATCAGAAAGATCGTTTTACTTAGAAGACAAAGCAACGTATTGTTAATGTTCCTTTCTGCTTTTTTTTTCTTCTGGCAATAAGTATAGTTACTTCTTTCTCTGCCAGGAAGCTAGGGGCAGAGAAGGCAGGTGAGTGTAGTGAGATCACACAGTAAGTCAATGGCAGGGCCTGGCTCTGAAGTTGCAGTTGGCATTTGAGTACATACTATAAGCTAGGGGCTTTGTGTGGTTATTTGAACTACTCCTTATATCTGTATTATCATCACTGTCACCACCACTACCATCACTGTCATCATCACCACCACCACCATCACTGCTATTACCATCACCATCCTGATCACCATCGCCACCACCATCATCACCGTCATAATCATCATCGCAAATACCATCACCATCCTAATCACCATCGCCACCACTATCATCACCGTCATCATCATCATCACTGCTATTACCATCACCATCCTAATCGCCATGGCTACCACTATCATCACCGTCATTGTCATCACCAATTCCAACCCACAAATTATAGGTGAAGAAACCGATGTACAAAGAAGTGAAAACCTATTTTTCCACGTTAGATAACTGATGGACAGATGGACACATGGTGGGATTTGAACCCAAGCCATTTACCTGTCTCCATACCAGGCACACTGAACTCTTGTCTTGCACTGCCCTGCTTTGTCCTGCCTTCTAGCACTAATTCAGTGCCAATTCCTAGAAAGTTACCCCTGCCAGGCGCTATGTTGGATGAGAGTTATGAGCATCTGTAAGGTACCAGAGAAAGTGATAGAAACTGATGGGCCATGAATATAGGAGTAAAATACAAAGTCACTTTCCAGGTTATTACAGAGCAGTCACACTCTGTTATTGCATGTGAGCATCTCTTAAGTGAATATTGGTCTTGTATGAAGTGGTTTTGTGACATGGCTATTCTGTTGGGGCCCACGAAATTAAGTTGGCCCTCTTCTAGGTGGGCATGATCTTGTGAAATCATTCCTCACATCTCTTAATTTGGAGCGAGATTCTTAATCAGGAACCAAACCATGACATTAGAGAAAACTTGACCCTCTATTTTTGTCCAGACTGAAGAATGACCATACCTAGGATTATGCCCTGCATGGTGGAGGTAGAGGACGGTGGCTGCCATGCTAAGGTGATGGAGAGACAGGAAGGAGGTGAGTGTTCTCGTGTTCTGCTAACTAAAAAGGAGTAAGTCATATTTTGAGAGAGAGAGGTCCCAGAGATTTGGTAGTTTTTTCCTCACCTGTTTCCCCCGGTCACTAGTAAGACTTTCCAACCCAGAGCCAACTGTGCTGCCATGTGTAAAGGAAGGAGGTGACTTTTGAACATTTGTGTCAGTTATAAAGTGGGAGCTGCAGTGTACTTTTGGAACAAGCATGAAATCTGTGCAGAAAGTCCAGAGAAAGGTGCAGTTTCCTAAGTCGGGTCCCAGTGTCCCCATAAGCGCTCCCTTCAGAAGACTCACCTTTAGATTCAAACCTGGAGGTTAGGAATTTTGTCTTCTCTATGTTGCTGATAGTGGTATCATTTCCCTCCTTCTCCACTACATTCTGCACCTCCCACTGCCTGGCAAATTGTTCTTTTGAAGGAGTGAGCTAGCCTGCAGCTGCAAGAGCAGACTTTTCTGCTCTGATTTCTCCCATCATTAACAAAATCCCATAGATGCCCACCAAACACAAAGCTCTCCATCACTCTTATCATCAGAGAGCCTTATTGCAGAGAGAGATTTAAAAAATGTAATTACTTTCCTATATAATTTCATAACCACACTGAAACATTGAAGCAGAAAAAAAAATTACCCATAATCTTGCTACCCTAGCAAATCAAACTGTTTTCATGTTTTTATGTCATAATAATCATAGAGAAGGTACAGTTTAGAGGTCTTTTTCAGTGTGTATGTGTGTGTGTGTGTGTTTCTCTACTGTAGGGACAATATGCCCCAGATTTTCTGCAACACTCTTGCTTTCATTTATTTCTGATTTTTTTTTTTAAAAGGCAAATCATTAAATGTCTAGCAAAATGTGATTAGTTGTGTACCTTTGTAAGATGGTAGGAGTAAATTCATGTGTAAGGAAGAAATTGCCATCCTGTTCTAGTTTTTTTATTCATTTTCCTTATATTTTGACATAGCTTTCATATTTACAATGTGATGTGTCTCAACTGGGAGGTGATTTTTTATGCCCACAGGGGATATTTGGCTATGCCTGGGGACATTTCTGGTTGTTACCACTAAGGGATAGTGCTACCTGCATGTAGTGGATAGAGGCCTGGGAAGTTATTAAACCTCCTGCAATGCCCAGGACAACCCTACCACAAGGAATTCTCTGGCCCCAGTTGTCAGTGGTGCTGAGGTTGAGAAGCCCCATTACACTGCAGACCAGTGGTCGTGTAGTTCTTTGAGTGGACGTTTAGCTTTCTTAAGTGCCGCTGCTCCCTTTGCTGGATGTTAGCCATCCCCCCACGTCTCAGTGTTTCGAGGGGCATCTTCAGGCTTTGAGCATTGCCTTGCTCTGGGCTTGCACTGGGTCATTCAAGGGGAGGTTGCCAGCTGCTACCTGGCTTCCCTGAGTTTGGGAATCATCCCCAGACCAAGTAGGAGCACTTTTCTACAAATAGCAGTGGCTGTGGGTTGTTTCAGTTCTTGCAGTTTAGATGGGTGGACTCCCAGGGAGCAGGAATGCACAAAACTGGGAGGAGAGGCCGAACCTCCAGACCAGGAAGCTCAGGGATCTGGAAGGTGAAATGGACTCACGATGGTGCTGAAAGCATTCTTGGAGGTCAGTCCGTGTGGCCTCCTGCATGCTTGACCACGTCCGGCTGGAGTGGGAGCCTCCTTCACACTTCCCACCCACCTTCTGGGCTTACCGTCTTTCTTTAGCACTTCCTGCTGTCTTGTATGCTCTCTATTTTACTAGTTACCTTGTTTACGTCTGTCTCCCACTCCACGGGGGCAGCGATTGGGGCCTGTTTTGTACCCTGCTGTTTCGCAGCACCCAGAACAGTTTTTGGCTCATTGTACACCCTCCGTGCCTACTTGCTGAACGAATGAGTGGATAATTCACAAACACAGGAGGGTTTTTTTTGCTTTCAGAAGAGCTTCCCCCACTCCTGTTGTTCTCAGATCAGGTTTCTCTTTTCACTCTCTTCATTTCACTTTGGGTTTCTCACCAATGTCTGGGGAAGGTGTCCTTGGAAGGGGTGACAATTAAGAGAGAGAGAGAAAGGGTGAAGCAGGGAGCCCCAGGGGACAGCGTCCTGGCCTCTGTGGGGACCAGGTGTGAGGCAAGCAGGAGGGGTGGACAAGAAGTGCCGCAGGTTGGTGGCGGGGTGTCCTCATTCCTAGGTTGTGACTGTCGTGGGAACTGGGCCCCGTGCCAGAGGGGCCGCACTGGGCTGCCTTGTCAGGTTGTCCCGGCTGCCCGTGAGGCCCTCCTGATTGCTACGTCCCGCAATGGAAGCCCCCTTGGCCAATGGCCTCAGTGCCAGCCTGGGGGCTCCTCCCTGGGACTCACTATGGGCTGCATTCTAGGACAGCTCAAACCACGCATCTGTGGCCTCCGAGCCAGGGTGAGCCTCCTCGTCCGAAGGTTCACGTCACATTTGAGGTAACGTTCCTGCAATTATGTATATTCTCGGCTCTTTAAAAAGAAAAACCTGCAGACAACCTTCGTGCACCTATAGCCATATCTTTACTGAAACCCTCCCAGCCCAGCTAAACATGGGTGGTGGGAGTTGGGGTGGGGAGAGGCCATCTGGAACCATCCAGGTGGGTGGGGATGGCCCCACCATGGCGTCTGTGGCCCGGCAGCTGGCAGCTTTGGAGGCCAGCGTCAGGTTTCACATCACTCATGGGCAGGTGAGCGGCAGCCCTGGCCTCCTGGGCGCCTCTGCAGCGTGGCTGCGATCAGCTGCTCCTGCCCGCCTCAGCTCGCCAGCTCCGGGCTTGAGAAACGAGTGACAGGGGCAATAATCTGCACTTGGCACAGCAAACCCTGCCGCTCTCTGAAAGGCACAGCTGGGCCAGGCTCAGCAACTTTATTCATTAGGCAGTTAATCTCCAGGCTGTCAGTGGAGGCCACAAGGGCAGGCCCAGGCAGGGAAGCTGTGCTTTCAACGATTCAATCCAGTCCCACAAATATTACTGAGCCCATGCTCTGCACGAGGGAGGCACTGTGAGCGGCTGCCGAGGAAGGCGACGAGAAAGGGATGGTCTTTGTTTCAAGGAACTTACATTGTAGCTTCTCTGAGAGCCTCATGAGAGCAGAAGCCAAGGACGGCTCCGGGGCCGAGTTGGAAGAGAGGAGTCAGTTGAAGTCAGGATAAGTGCCATGGAGGAGTGCTGGAGTTTGGAGAGGATTTTTTCTGCCTTCCCTCTTTCCTCCCTTTCCCCCTTCCTTCCTTGCAGTAGACAGAATAATAATTACGCCCCTACCCCCAAAATGTCCAGGTCTTGTCCCCAGATCCTGTGATTATATTACCTTACATGACAAAAGAAACTTGGCAGGTGCGGTTAAGTAGATTCCCCAGGTGAGCCTTAAAAGCAATCATGAGAGTCCTTGTGAGAGGGAGGCTGGAGGGTCAGAAGTAGACACAGATTTGAAGAGACTGCATGCTGGCTTTGAAGGTGGAGGAAGGGGCTGTCAACCGAGGGATGCAGGCAGCCTCTAGAAGCTGGAAAAGGCAGGCAAGGGCTTCTTTCCCTTAGAGCTTCCAAAAGTGACATAGTCCTGCTGACCCATTTTGGACTTCTGGTCTCCGGAACTTTAAAGTAATACATCTCTAGTGTTTTAGCCATAAATATGTAGTTGTTTGTGAGAGCAGCAGTGTAAGCCAAATCTACTTTGTCTTTCTTTCCCTTGATGCTCTCTCCCTCAGCCTCCACTTCCTTCCCTTTCTTATCTGCCCCCCCCACTCCCTGCCTTGTATTCTGCCTTCTCCTCTCCCCCCTCCTCTCCTTTCTTTTCCTTCTTTCCTCCCTCCCTCCCTTCTTCCCTCTTTCCATCTTTTCTTCCTTCCCTCTTCTTCCTCCCTCTAGGTGGAAAGATTCTCAAGGCAGCTCGAAATATGGATCTTGGGCTCTGGTCAGAGGTCAGAGGTGCAGAGACAGATGGTGAGTTTTCTGCAGAGGGGTGATGCAAGGAGCCAGGCTGGAGAAGAGAACCCAGGGCAGGACCTTGGGGAGCTCTCAGATTAAGGGAGTGAGGGAGAGAAACCAGTGAAGAGTGACTAAGAAGGATAGTCAGAGAGGCGGTGGGACACTCAGGGTGGTGAAGTAGCAGGAAAACCATGGGCCTTTGAAGAGGAGGGTGGTCAGTAGAGTCAGTGCTAAATGGAGGTCAGGGGTCCGAGGAGAGAGGAGAGGTCTGCCCTGTGGGATTGACGAGGTCGCTCCTGAGCCTTGCCTGGTAAGGAAGGAGATAAGGGGCCAACGAGGGGTGAGTGGGGAAGCAGTGGACATGTCAGGGCCTCTTTCGATGCATTTGAAGGGCAAAGGAGAAGTATAAAAATAGGACTTGAGAGAGAAGCAGGTGACCCAGCCTGATTGCTGGTGTGAGTGGGAGTCACTGGGAGAGCTGGGAGGTGGAAAGGGGTAGCCTTTTTGAGAAAGGGCACTTCCTCCCTGGGAGAGGCATGGAGAAAAGGAAGGAAAAGAGAGATTTTTTTTTTCCCTGCAGAAGACAATCAAATGGGTTCTTGGTAAAGCAGGAAGCAAGGCCACATTCAAGGAGAAATTGTATTGGGAATGGGTTTGGGGACAGGAAGGAGGTAAGACATTCGAATCAGCCACTTCAGGGATTTTAAGAAGGAGTAATAAACACAGGCCCCCTGCTTGAATTTTGATGGGCTCTAGTACGAACTTGCTTTTCCTGTTGTGTTCAGCAGCAGGGGAGCAGAACAGGGAAAGGACAGAGTTCCAGCACTAGGCTGGAGAGCTGCAGAAGGACAAGGCAGGAGCTGAGTGCGGGCAGGGAGCAGTCACATTGTCAGAATGGCTGACTGTGGCTTCCAGGCTGGGCTGAGGTCAGAATGAGGAAGAGACCAGGAAAAACCATGTGAGTTGAGGACCACAGCTCCTGAGAGGTCACAGAGCAGGTCTCTCTGACATTGGGCCAATCTCCCTCCCTGTTTCCCTCCCCCACTTGTTTGACAAAGCGCCTCCAGCTACACCAGTGCCATTTCCTTCCTCCTGATTGGTTTGGAATGAAAAAACAATGCCTGGCAGAAAATGTCCCGTGTGCCCCTTTTTTCCACAAGGGCATCACTGTGCCTGTTCCCTGATGGCATTTGAGATCTCTGAGGATTAGTTTCGGCCCATCTTCATCTGCGTGTCCTCAACCATTTTTGGGTCTGGAGGATTTTGAGTATGGGGCTTCCCTCTGTGGGCTCATGCTTCAGTATCTATGGGTATCCTTTTCTCTCTTCATTATTTGCCAACTCTAAGCGTGCTCCCATGGAACTCGGGAGCTACTCCACATACCTGGGGTTGCCGGTGTGGGAAGGCCGCATGATGCAACACCATGGTCTGAAGAAAGATGGCCTCTGTCTGTTGCTGACAGCCACTGGGCCTGCGGTTCCTCCTTGGGTATCTGGTAGTGGGCATTGGGGAGTCAATGAGCAGCCTACAGATGCCTGCCCCTAAGATGCCAGTCTGGTTGGCTGACTGACTGGTATGGGTCAACAAAACGCATGGATTTCTGTTTCCCCCACAGAGGACACCGAGTCACTGACCTCAGGTAATGAATGCTGTTCCTAGTTACATCATCTGGAATTACACATGCCCGAGAGCGGTAAGAGCCAGTGGGGCAGATGGCCCAGGGCATCTCACCACCCCTGTGGTCTTGGGTCCTGTAGCTCTTTCCCTTTCTGATTTTTATTTTTAATAGTTTTTCTGCTTAGATTCCTAAATTCCTTCTGAGCAGGGTCTAAGCTGTAAGCATCGAAAACAGGGTCATATCTGTGGAAGCTTTTACTCAGCATTCCCCTTCTGGGAGGAAGTGGGAGGAGGAAAGTCTGCTTAGTGGCCCGACAGTCTTTGTTCCCGGGACTCAGGGCTCTGCCTCCATATGGGGTTCTCCTTCCCCCTCTCCCACAGGCTGGCCCTGCCCCAGTCCTGCTGTCCACTTGACTGACTCCTTGTGCGAAATGCAGATACTGGAGGGATTAGAAGCAGAACTCTGGTTTAAAAATGTGCCTCATTCTCAGAGTACGGATGATGCAGATAGAGCCTTTGTCTTTAATTTTGCCCACTCTCTCCTTCCATATTGATTCCGTGCATTTCACCCAGGGGTTTACTTGATTTGGAGGTGGATTATGCAGTTACCTCACATATCGTCTGAGCAGCACAATAAAGGCCAGAGTGTGGT
Organism: Taxidea taxus jeffersonii; assembly: GCA_003697995.1. Taxonomy (NCBI): domain Eukaryota; kingdom Metazoa; phylum Chordata; class Mammalia; order Carnivora; family Mustelidae; genus Taxidea; species Taxidea taxus. The sequence goes on from ML109166.1 coordinate 45,034, forward strand.
TTATTTATAAAATCTGCATTATCCAGATGATGCCGTCCATGTCGACCTAACCTTGGTGAAGGCAGGGCCCAGGGAAGCACGCAAGGAGATCCCCGGCCCAAGAGCACTGTGTTCAGAGGACCCTGCCTTGCAGAGGCCTGGAGAAGCAACCATGTATTGCAGAACAAGGGCTTCTCTCTCCTCCTACCTCGGCCGGATCCATTTGTCACTTTGGATTATTTCCCTTATACCTGCCCGGGAGATGGCATCGTCAATTGCAAGGATTCCCAGCGTGCTCTGTTGTGGCGTGAAACACAAACACCATTTCCTTTCCGCTCTGGCTTTTACAGGGCTCTGGCTTTTACAGGGCCTGCCCGAATACATCTGCGTCGTCTTCAAACCTGGCACTTTAAAATAAATGAAAAGTTCCCTGAATGACAAACACCACGCACATAGTGGGAGGGTCACTTGCAGGGAAATGGTGGCAAGGAGAATCAGTACTTTATGAATATTCACTGAAGTGTAAACCTGCACATTGCTTATACGCTTTTCTGCATCCTAATTTGCCCATGAATGCAAATGAGTCCCGTTTAAAATAGAGACAGGGAGAGCAGGCTCCTCACAGAACACCTAATTGAAAGATGTTTGTACATCATGTCTGATATTTAGTAAACAGAGAGACAAATCCAATCGTTTTCCAAATGAGACCTCAGAAACAATAAAAAATAATGATCACAAAAACCTGGAGAGTAGGAATGTGCAGAACTAACTGCTTTCCTAAAAAGGGGGACATGATTACTCTGTCTCAGAGTGCAATTAGTGTCCTAATTATATGAAGGTGTATTTTGCTTATCTCTTCAAGCAAGCCCTCCGTCAAGATTTAGCGGTCTCGAGGAGCCACACACGGGGGGCTGGGTCCCAGGCCGGGGTAAGTGGTGGATGGTCCTGTGGGTCGTGGGGCCCAGGGAGCTGTACTTTGGGAAGTCCCTTCATCTTTCTTTTAGACTGACAGATGGTTTCAGTCTGGGCTGGACTGCCTGCTGCTGCTTTCAATGCAAAAGTGTTACCTTTTTGGATTCATGAAAGCCACTCAATCAAAGATAAAAAGGCAGGCCAGTGTGGGGAATCAATAAAATCTCTACTTTCAGCTGGAGTGTCTAATAGTAATTCTTCTCGTGTCACTGCCTGGTTAAACAGTCATACTCCTGCTAAAAGCCCTATAAGACATAATAGATTCATGTCGCTTTCCTCTATTGTGTTGCATTTGGCCTGAAAAGGGGGAAAGGGACTCCTGTTTTCCCAAAACAAACCAGACACTGTAGCATTGTGTATCCAAATGTATTCACCCATCCCGGGTCATCTCATTAGAGCAGAGGGGGCTTCCTTTGCACACCTCTTGCGGAGCTGTTTCCAGGTGTCTGATACATTCATTGCAGAGCCTCCTTAGGAGCTGTTTTAGTACCAGTTCCAAGTCACTCTGCTTACATTTCAATGTGTTCTTTGGTGGTGGTTGTTCTAGGAAAAAATCATAAAAACAAGTGCTTTTTATTTCAAACCAAGCCAGCTGTACACATTGAGATCTGTTGCTGAGAAGCCAACAGCAAATGTCACATATCTCAGAGCTGAATTAGGGAGGGCCAAATGGCTTGGTCATGGCAGAGAGTCTCAGGCAGGGCCTTCGGTCATGGCTTCTGAGGAAACAAGTTTAGGTTGAACTGGTGGGCAGGGTTTTCCTGAAGGTCCTTGTGTGGCGGTGGGGTCAAGATCTATGCTCCATGCTCTCCCCCTCCCCCCGGCACACTCATAGGCCCTGGAATGGTCCCAAACCCATGGCCTACATGGGGTGAGTCATCGAGGTGTCAGAGCCTTTTCTTTGCCATCTTTCCTCCCCCAGTCTTATAGAGAAAAAATCAAGTATTTGTGCCCGAGTCAAGTAGCATTAAATGGAACTGGCTGGGTCTCCACCCACACATGGACGACCAGGGATTTTGAATGACTGAGAGCCACAGAGCGTGTAATTATGCCATCTGGGGTGAGAGAGAAGTGATGGGACAGGGGGCACTTTGTTGGCCATTCCAAGCAGACCCTTTGATCGGGAGTGGCCTTTGTGAAGGCTTCTGCTGACCCCTCCTCTCCCACGTCCGAACCAAGGCCACTTCCCACCCTTTGCTTCTCTCAGAAGGTTTGCCTGCCGTTTTCGGGCTAAACCTGATCCTTTTCCGGTATATCAAGGCTGACCGCAGAAGACAGGAACATCCAGAGTGCCTTCCCCTTTATTGCCCCTCATGCATCTCCCCAGAAAACTTCAGCAGATGTAGACAAGACTTTAATAGCCCCGTAAAGAGACATGCATGACAATCTCATTAGGGGAGCCATAATGGCCCATTAGAGGATCTCAGAGAGGACAATATATCAACGTCTAATTTGTCACGGCCTCCTAACGATGGCACTTTGCCCCTGCCCATAATCACTCATTCATCGCCCATTTGACCAGGCTACCAGTAATACTCTGTTCTCCTTGCATCGGTCTCCCTTTAAGGCCCTCGACAATCTACAATCGCTGCCACAATTCTTTGCGGGCGGGTCACTCAGAGCCTTAAGTGACAATCATAGAAAAGCAGTTAGCCGCCCACCCCTCCCCCGGGCTTGCCCTGCTCTGGCGCATTCAGACCCTTTCTTCTCTTTCCCCAGCGGCCCTTCACCCGCAGCCCAACATCTGCAGGAGGTCAAGGCACTGGGAGCCCCGAGATCTTAGCCATCTGCCAAGGAAAAAGCAAGTCAGTGCTGGAGGAGGGAGGAGAAGGACCTAAATGATATTCTGAAGACATTCTTAAAGTTATTTATCGAGGGCGAGGGCAGGAGAATCGTTATTAATGGTAGCAGCCCATTGTCTTCTGATGGGCCTCAGAGGGCGGTGGACATAATTAAAGTTGAAGCCCAGTTCATTCCTCCCCTTGGAGGCTTAAATAGCCCGGAGTCATTTCCCATTCCTCCCTTCCCATGAGTGCCCGTCCTCCCTAGCTGCTGAAAAATTCAACATTCCTATAAACTACAGTACTTTGTAAAGGTCATGCACCAGTTAATCTGAACCCGGGGTCTGGAGCCGTGCTCGCTTGAGCTGCCGCAATGGTGACGCAGGGGCTGCCTGCAGAGAACCGGAGGGGCACGAGGCAGGCGCGCAGAGCTCTTTAAATATTGCCAAGCATTTCCTGGATCAGCATGATATTTAAAGATTTTTGTTCCACCTGCCTGCGAAATATAGAGTCCAGCCGAGAGGCAAGAAAATGAATATGGATTTCTTGCCCTTTCAGTGTATTCACTCCAGAAAATAGCCATTTCTTCTTCTTCTTCTTCTTCTTTTTCCTTTTGCCGAGCTGGGGACTGCAGGCTTCAGGCAGCCATGATTACAATCATGCATCATGAATGAAATGTGCCATTTGGAGAAAATCAGCCACTCATTCCATTTCAAAACCCCCCACAAATCAATAGCACTAGCGGAGTTTTCGGACTGAGCTAGATGTTGTGCTTGAACTAAAATACTTTCTCAATGCACTTCTGATACTCAGAGCAGTGGCCAGGGGCAGACTCTATGCCTGGGGCTCCAGCAAGAGGATTATCAGCCTCTAGAAGCTGGGACTAGTTCTGCCCTTGACAGGAGCAGAGTAAGACTCGGTGCTGGTGGGTGAACAAGGAGTAGGATCAGAGGATGTGCTTCCTCCCTTAGGCTCTGCCTGAACTAGCATTTTATTAATCTTCTTGTTCAAAAAAACATGTCTGGGGCAGTTCCTGTGTGTAGGAAGTGGTTTGAAGCTCTGGGAATACAAGGGCAAGGAAGGTAGACACAGACTTTGCCCTCATGTGGCTTCAAGTTTAGTGTGAGAAGTAGAATAGTCCTTGGACAATTACAATACAGTGTGATAAACCTTAGGACATCGGGAACATTTTTCATCTCTCGGATTTCCCATTTTTGGTTTTTTTTTTTTTTTT